>JAEVFN010000091.1:0-183014 GCA_030449075.1 Murraya paniculata | reverse complement strand
TAATGCCCATTACCAATGGCGTGTCATGCCATTTGGGCTTAAGGTAGCTCCTTCACTCTTTCAAAAGGCCATGATAAAAATCTTTGAGCCCATCCTCTACAGCTCACTGATTTACATAGATGATATTCTTTTGTTCTCAGAAGACCACACAGCCCATGAACTTCTTTTAGCCCAATTTCATGAAATCCTTCAAACCTATGGCATTATGCTCTCTGACAAAAAGAGTATTCTGGCTTAATCCTCCATAAATTTCCTAGGAATGGTCATACAAGATGGCACTTACCATCCCAGTCCACACATAGCCCAAGAACTATTACACTTCCCTGAGTCCAATTTCACCAAAAAACAAGTCCAACAGTTTTTAGGGATCATTAATTACCTTCGTGACTTTATTCCTAGAGTTACTATTCATGTTAGCCAGTTGTCCCTCATGTTAAAAAAGAATCCTCCTCCTTGGGGTCCTGCCCAAGATACAGTTGTCGCCATACTAAAAAAGATTGCCCAAAATCCTCCTCCACTCAAAATCCCATGCAATGGAAATCGGATCCTGCAAACCGAAGCCAGTGCCATCCTTCTTAAAGAAGTAAATGGAAAAGAACACTTCTGTGCACGTGCAAGTGGCAAATTCTCCACCGCCGAACAGAATTATCATGTGATCACTTTTAGAATTCGTATTTATATTAAAAGTAACCGTGTTTTAAACTAATTTTTTTTTTTAAAAAAAAATTAAGGAGTGTTACAATTGGGAGTGTTACACTTCTCCCCAAAGTGATTATGGTAAAGTAGAATGACAAATCATACTCCTTACCATGTCCTTAAAGATCATGTTTTGTCTCTCAACAACACCATTCATAGTGGGTGAATCCAACATAATGTACTAGGGGACGATACCGCATTCCTTGAGGAACTTAGCAAATAGTACTAGACATTGTTCACCTAAACTGTCATTTCTACCACCACAATTAGATTTGATGCTTTTAATTCTTCTACCAACCTGGTTCTCAACTTCAGCCTTAAAATTTTTAAACATATCCAAGGACTATGACTTTTTGTGGAGGATATATATGTAACCATCTCTAAAACAAATCATCTATGGACATCATAAAATATTTTTTACCATTTTAAACAGCCATGGTGAATGACCCATAAATATCCATATGTATGATTTCTAAGACATCCAAAGTCTTGTTGGCTTCAAATCTCTTTTTATTAGCTTGTTTTTCCTTTATACAGTTAATACAAATATCAAAATCTGTAAAATATAAGAGGTCGAGAATTTTATCTGATACAAGTCTTTCTATTCTCCGTCTAGAGATATGACTCAATCTCCTGCCTCAAAATGTAGCCGAATTCTCATTAGCTAATTTGCTCCTTAAAACTAATGTACTGTATTGCAGGGATTCAATAAATGAATAAATTTTATCAAGCATATAAAGATTATCATTGCCCGACAAAGAATTGGAACCAACTAGTTTTAAATCATGAAGCAAACTAAAATTTTCATTTCTAAATGAACAAGTAAAACTAGATTCGTCCAAAGTAAGAACGAAAATTAAATTTTGTCTAAAAGATAGAACAATCAATGTTTCATTAAGATCCAAACAAAATCTGGTCTTTAATAATAATCTAAATTTTCCAATTGTTTTAACTTCAACATTCTTGCAATCACCCGTATAGTTTTTCTCCATCATTAGGCTTTCAACAATTCAAGCAATTCTGAATAGACACACTGATGTCAGTCATTGCACCAAAATCTATCCACCACGTGTGTCCACCGAAGTTAATCTATCCAAGCCCTTCAGCTTCACAAAAGAAACAACTAGTACCTTTGGGATCGTCCGATTTCTTTTGTTGTTTTTCTTAGGTGTTACGTCTGCAGCTTCCTTATCTTTCTTTCTCTTCTCGCATTTGTCATTACCTTTATATCTTATTGAAATTAGATTTATCAAGAGCGTACTTATTTTTGCTTTTTCATTGTTGAGAAATCTTCTTTTATTGTTCGCAAGGAATTCCTCAGCCATAATTGTCTTTTCAGACATTGAGTCACTGAATGCTTCTGGAATAGCCTTCTTCATAATCATTATACACATGCAATTTGATTTCTCCCTTCTTTCCAAATCCTTCTTGTAAACGCTAAGCGTAAGGTCAAGATCCATAACTACTAGAACTATTTAGAGGTTCTCTTGCCATGACTTGAAATTAGAGCTATTTAGCATAGGAATAAAAGTTGATAGTAATAATAGTAGGGTCATAACAACAAACAAACAATACAAGCTCATATAAATCTCAAAACTAAATAAATTCAAATAAAGATAAACCTCATCTCAAGATATCGGGTATTCCATTAATATTTCATTTTTGGACTAAATATTAGACACTGGCAATAAAAACATGTCAAGTAATAAACCTTTCTTTGGGTCGACATATCACATGTAAAACTAAATAATCGTCATACGTTTATTACCACAGATGCACATGCAATTCTACCAAATATAGACCTTCTTTTAGGCCGATCGATATTCAAAGAAGTTACATACATATAACTGTTTATGTTTCAAAACAAATTAATTTCCACAAAAGAGGTCACTTTGGTGACATGATGCTTCGATTAATTCATTTGAAAATATATACGTAAAAATACCAATATTTGAATTTAAAATTACAAAAAAAAAACAAAAAATTTAGGTCAAAGTCAAAGTCCTATTGACTAATCAAACTGTTGACCGGTTTAGAATCGAATCCTCAACCAGCCCCAAAAATCTTTAAAAACCCCTCATTTTTTTCTCTTCTCTATGGCCACCGTTTCTTCCTACTAGCGCACTCAATCAATTGCGCCTCTCCCATTTCCTTTTCTTTTCCTTGATGTGACGACTATGTTTGTTGCTTTTCTTTCAAGCAACAGGCTGCGACTTGCGCACATGGCGTACTTCAATACCAGCGCCTTGCCTGGCTAGCAAGGTCGACACCGGCGGCTGCCATTGTTGCCAGACACAAACTTGAAGCGAATATGTTTTTTCTTTTTTTTTTCAAACCTTAAAAAAACAAAACTTTAATCATTAATCAAAAAGGAAATTAGATTTTTAATGATTTAACATTAAGTGGCTCTGATACCACTTGCTAGATCAATAATCTTTTGGTGAAAAGCACTTATAACCCAAGAACATTCATGTTGTATCAAATATGTGGAAGCATACCTGAATCTATAATGCCTAATTACTCTCTGGAGTTGTGTGGTTTATCTTCTAGATCAACACGTTCTCCCAAAGAACGTAATTTATAAAGTGAATATTAATAATGTTTTGTTGCTTAATTTATTGATAATGGAAACTGTTTATCATCTCTGCCCATTAGTACATTATGTTGAAATTTGTCTCAATTATATGTCAGGTACTAAACAAAAAATGGATAAATATTGGCTTAAATATGATAGATTGTTCGATGAGTATAGGGCTGGTGTGAAAAAATTTATTAAGACTGTAGTTGAAAGTAATCAAGAAATTAGTGTTGTTAGGTGTCCATGTGATAAATGTCATAATTTAGCATTTCATAGTCCCAAAGAAGTGAAAGACCATTTAATTATATGAGGTTTTGATATCAACATAGGTCACCAAAATGACAATGGATATATGGATTATAATGGTGGTAACACTGTTGAAATGGTTCAAGATGCTTTTAAGGCTTACTATTAGAAGATTTTGAGAAGTCTTTGTGCCCTGGATCAAACAAATTTACCAAGTTATCAGCTTAATATAAAGAGCAGATATGGGTGGTCTGATAGTAGCTTTACAGATTTGTTGAGTGCTCTTTCTAACATGTTATCGGAAGGAAATGAATTGCATGTGTCAATGTATGAGGCAATGAGTGCTTTAGGCTTACAGTATGTCAAAATTCATGCTTGTCCAAATGATTGTATACTCTATAGAAAGGAGTATAAAAGCCATTATAAATGAATCTAGGTGGAAGAAGAGGGATGGTAGTGTTACTACTTATAGAAAAGGGGTTTCAGCAAAAGTGTTATGGTATTTCCCTACTATACCTAGATTTAGGAGAATCTTTCAGTCCTTACAAACTGCCAAAGACTTGACTTGACATGTAAATGAGAGGGAATTAGATGGTAAGCTTCAACATCCAGCTGACTCATCGGCATAGAAGTTGATGAAAAATGGCCTACCTTTGTGTTAGAGCCTAGAAATCTGTGTCTTACCATATAAGCTGATGGCATTAATCTTCATAGCTCTCTTAGTAGTACGTATAGTTATTGGCCGATTCTTCTTGTAACATACAATCTTCCTCCTTGGTTGTGTATGAAATGAAAATTTATGATGTTATCCTTATTAATTTTTGGTCCACAATAGCCTAGTAATGACATTAATGTGTACTTGGCACCACTAACAGAGGACTTGCAAACTCTATAGGATGTTGGTATGGAAGCTTATGATGCCTACAAAAAAGAGTTCTTCAACTTACGGGCTGTGTTATTGTGGACTATAAATGACTTTCCCGCTTATGGAAATTTTGCCGGTTGTACGGTCAAGGGTTATTATGCTTGTCCTTATTGCGGTGAAGATATGCCAAAATGTAGACTTAAACACAGTAACAAAAATGCTTATATTGGTCATCGTCGTTGGCTTCTTTATGATCATCCCTTTCGAACTCAAAAGAAACCCTTTAATAATAAACATGAAAGAGAGCCTCCTCCGAAACCATTGAACGGCGAGGCCATTTTTCGAAAGGTCGAGAGTATTGAAAACAAATGGGGTAAAGTGAAAGATAAAAAGTGCAAAAAAAGAGGCGAGAAAAAGGCTGATGATGATGATCGTGTTTGGTTGAAGAAAAAATGAAAATTCTTTAAGTTAAAGTATTGGAAGTACTTGCTTGTTCGTCACCAGTTAGATGTTATGCACATTGAAAAAAATGTTCGTGAGAGCATCTACGGAACATTACTGAATATACCGGGAAAGACCAAATATGGCATTAAGTCAAGGTGGGATCTAAAAGCTTTGAAGATTAGAAGAAATTGGCACCTGATGTTAAAGAAAACAATCGTACTTTTTTGGCTCGAGCTTGTTACACCTAGATCAAAGAAGAAAAGAAAAGGTTTTGCGAAGCATTAAAAAGTATAAAGGTTCCTCAGGTTATTCTTCAAATATTAAGAACCTAGTGTCAATGAAAGACTTAAAACTTCGGGGTTTAAACTCTCATGACTTTCATGCTCTCATGCAACAACTTTTACCCATTGCTCTAAGGTTTATCTTGCAGATCATGTTAAATATGCCATTATTAGATTGTGCTTCTTCTTTAATTCCATATGCACTACGGTTGTTGATGTGACCAAACTTGACCAAATGGAAGAAGACATTGTTACCATCCTTTTTTGACAAAATGCTCCATTTAACTATTCATTCAGTCATTGAAGTTAGACTATGTGGGTCAGTATACCTAAGATAGATGTACCCATTTGAGAGAAACATGAAAGGCCTAAAGGCTTATGTGCAAAATCGTAACAACCTTGAGGGATGCATAGCTGAGAGTTACAATGTCGAAGAGGCTTTGGAATTTTGCGCAGAATATATTTCAAATATGCATACAATTGGGCTTCCTCCTGGACATGTTGAAACCTCTTTAATTGATAAGCCTTTGCTTGGTGGAAAATTTGAGCAAGTTGATCATTCTTTAATTCATCAAGCACACTTATACGTGTTAGGTTTGTTAATGTTTTACCTTTAATTTGTTCCTTTAGTGAATTATTTTTAAAGAATTTGAATAGTACGTTAATATGTATATGTCAAATATGTAGTGAGCACATTCAATGGTTAAAGGATTATCATTCACAGAAAGCTAAGAATGAGCGGTGGTTCAATAATGAGCACAACTGCACCTTTACAACTTGGCTTAATAAGAAGGTTAATAATATATATATATATATATATATATATATATATATATATATATATTAGTAAATCAAGGTTATTATTATGTAGGTGTATGAGATGATAGATGATGATGAACATATCTCAAACACCTTGAGGTGGTTGTCTCAAGGACCCCGTCCTTTTGTAGTTAAGCATCTAGGATATGACATCAATGGATATCGTTTCCATACTTGACAATGAGACGAACAACGAGATCATTAAAATAGTGGAGTTAGTCTTATTGCAGCAACTTTGCAGGTAGCAAGTGCGAAGGACAAAAATCCTATCCTGGGTGACATGTCTTACTTTGGGGTTATTAACGAAATATGGGACCTTGACTACCATATGTTTAGAATCCCTTTGTTCAAGTGTGACTGGGTTCAAAATAACGGGGGTGTCAAAATCGAGGAATTTGGCTTCACATTAATGGGCTTAAATCGCTTAGGTCATAAATCTGACCCATTTATATTGCTTCTCAAGCAACGCATGTCTTTTATGCCACTAATCGACTCAATAAAAGATGGTCAGTTGTATGTCGTATGCATCATAGAAGAGTTCCAAAAAAGACAAGTGTTGAGGATATAGATATTATGATAGGACAGATATGCAAGAGACGGCAACCATGGCATTTGGATTGATGCTTGAAAAAGATAATATTTTTGTGTTACATTATCTTTCATTGTTATATGTTCCTTGTATTGACTTTCGATGATTGTTTTTTGTTATTTATACTTTATATAATGTTCTAATACTAAACATCAATTTATTGCAGGAGTGCCATTATGGATAAAGGAAAAGGACTAGCTGATGAACACTCTAACGAGGAAAGTACTGATTATTCAAATAATGAAGAGGTTCTTAATGAAGTTAATTCAAGTAACGAGGAGGTTCCTGATGAGTTTCCTAATTCAGAGGATGATGTTCCAAAGAGTAGTTCCACTATGAAAGGACCAACTAAAAACTCTGGCAAGAATAAGATGAGTGGTTGGAAGCTTGTAGTCAGGTACAATGGGCTGGGTGTACCCGTTGTCCCTGAATTGGGCCGTACTTCTATTCTAGATATTAACCAAGAATGGCGAAAAGTTACTCCTGATTTAAAGAGCCGTTTGTGGGAGTTCATCAAGGTAAAATGATTATATATTTTTATATCTCAAAATCGAATAATGTATATGTTAAACTATTTGATTACTACGCTATGTATTTGTCTCAGGAACGTTTTATTGCTCATCCAAATAGTAAGAAGCAAGTTTTTCAAGCACTTGGTAATGCATTCACCATCCTACCATGGGCCATGGTTTACTTCACCATCCTACCAACCTGTTCGTGACAAATTCCGCCCATTCTGTCCAGATAATCACAGCCAGTTTACTCACCCATCTCCTCTGTGGAAAAACCCTGACTTCTTTGTTAAGTTACCATTCAAACTTAATGAAGATATTAACCCTACTAAAGCCACCCATCCAGGGATGACACCATCAGACCTTAAGCTAGCCCAAACTGAGTGTGCAGAACTCTTAGCACAAGGCGTCTTTTGGAGCTCATGCACAGGGTTAGGCCCCGGGCCGTAAGCCCAGTCCGAGATGGTATCAATCTGGAAACTTCGTATGTGAATAAGTTGCATTGTGCATATGCATTTTATGGATTTCTTTATAAGAAGATGAATTAGAAAAAAAATGAGTTTCCAAAAAATAGGTTGTTATACTACCAGGTGGCAAAGTTTCTAAGGAGGGCAAACCCTCAAATCTTCTGGGGACGGCGATACGTAACACCTAAAAGTTCAACTAATAAGGCCCAAGGACATATTGTAAAAGTGTCAGCCTTGTAGTGCTACATACCTAGGGCCCTAATAAAGTTATTATGTATTTTCTAAGTTTATTTTAAAAGCTTAACATGATACATGCATCAAAGTGGGCGTTAGCTCATAAAGTCCTTACATTGCAGGTAACGATGAGTAGGGCAAGCTTGCGCCAAGTCCTAACCAAGACAAAGTGCATATAGGCATAACAGACCTTGGGATTTTATGATGGGCTCAGCTTTGTTTTAATAAAAAAATAAGTATCTTAGCTTTATGTAATAATCAAGTTTTGAAATAAAACTATGGATTCTTTGTATGACTTTTACTTTATGTAAGAAAGTTTTGTTTGATGTGTTAAACTTTTAGAATTCGTATTTATATTAAAAGTAACCGTGTTTTAAACTAATTTTAAAAAAAAAAAAATTAAGGAGTGTTACAATTGAGAGTGTTACACTTCTCCCCAAAGTGATTATGGTAAAGTAGAATGACAAATCATACTCCTTACCATGTCCTGAAAGATCATGTTTTGGCTCTCAACAACACCATTCATAGTGGGTGAATCCAGCATAATGTACTAGGGGACAATACCGCATTCCTTGAGGAACTTAGCAAATAGTACTAGACATTGTTCACCTAAACTGTCATTTCTGCCATAATATTTACCACCACAATTAGATTTGATGCTTTTAATTCTTCTACCAACCTGGTTCTCAACTTCAGCCTTAAAATTTTTAAACATATCCAAGGACTATGACTTTTCATGGAGGATATATATATAAACATTTCTAAAACAAATCATCTACGGACATCATAAAATATTTTTTACCATTTTAAACAGCCATGGTGAATGACCCATAAATATCCATATGTATGATTTCTAAGACATCCAAAGTCTTGTTGGCTTCAAATCTCTTTTTATTAGTTTGTTTTTCCTTTATACAGTTAATACAAATATCAAAATCTGTAAAATATAAGAGGTCGAGAATTTTACCTGATACAAGTCTTTCTATTCTCCGTCTAGAGATATGACTCAATCTCCTGCCTCAAAATGTAGCCGAATTCTCATTAGCTAATTTGCTCCTTAAAACTAATGTACTGTATTGCAGGGATTCAATAAATGAATAAATTTTATCAAGCATATAAAGATTATCATTGCCTGACAAAGAATTGGAACCAACTAGTTTTAAATCATGAAGCAAACTAAAATTTTCATTTCTAAATGAACAAGTAAAACTAGATTCGTCCAAAGTAAGAACGAAAATTAAATTTTGTCTAAAAGATAGAACAATCAATGTTTCATTAAGATCCAAACAAAATCTGGTCCTTAATAATAATCTAAATTTTCCAATTGTTTTAACTTCAACATTCTTGCAATCACCCGTATAGTTTTTCTCCATCATTAGGCTTTCAACAATTCAAGCAATTCTGAATAGACACACTGATATCAGTCATTGCACCAAAATCTATCCACCACGTGTGTCCACCGAAGTTAATCTATCCAAGCCCTTCAGCTTCACAAAAGAAACAACTAGTACGTTACGTCTGCAGCTTCCTTATCCTTATTTCTCTTATTGAAAGAATTCTAGGAGGGTGGGCGGAGTACGTGGCGTTGTTATACCAAAGCAATGATATACTAAATACCCTTAGGGCCGATAGCCCGCAAGCTCGGGTTTCCAGCCGATATACTTCCGATCACTGTAGTAGCTTACAGTCAGTACTAAAAACAGTACTTCGACACTTACCACCCAAAACTCAAGCCTTCCATGGCTACTTCAACAAGGTGAACTGTGTCTGATACTCTATTCACATACTGAATTTAAGCTGGACTGGATCCTGGGTAGGAAACTTTCTGTTGTACAGGATCCTCATATGAGGCAAGTGCAGAGCATACTCGTCAAAAGATAAGAATGAACAGATACTTTCATTGATTCCCTTCTAATTTCCCGATAAGAAAGATAAAGAAAGAGCTTTGCAACCATGGCATCCAGTTCAAATTCAAGTGAGATTTCCCCTGTTACTCTGTCCTCTACTCTATCTCGTCCTAAATCCTGCACAAAACATTCTGCTTCTAAGATTGAAAATCTTATAGAATATTCCTATATCCCCGACTCTGCACAAATTTCTGAGTCTTCCATGCGTCTCATCTCTCCTTATCATTTGTACAAAAGAAATACTTCCCTTACTCATAGTATCTGTACTCTCATCTCTACCCGTAGACCTACTCCTAAAGAATATGTACAATCCTCTAAATTAGACCAGTGTGCTATCCAAGCCACCCAAGCTGAACAGTATGTCACCCTTTAGATTCCACCGGAACTCATTTCTCAGTGGAAGCGTGAAGGCTACACCCATCTCCATCTTGGACGTGTACGTCTGATCCTTACTCTTCATGGCCGCAAAGGTCTTCCAGTCACAGCCAGAATAGCTTTGCTTGACACCCGCTTTAAGGAGTACCAACATGCTGTCATCGGTACAATCCTTACAACTCTCCATGCTGGCAGTGTCTTACTTACCTTCTATCCAAATTTCAACATTTCTCTCCAAGACCCAAATCTTTCCACAACCTTTAAAGTCCAGATCCAGCTCTAAGGAGCAGAACAAACTGTCACTTCCAAAATAGCCACACTCCATCATCAACTTGTGTATAGGTTACAGAACCATGCACTTGACCTTCCTACACCTCACACCACTACTGATACTCTCATGATCTTAGCCGACACAGAAACTATCCCTACCGTAGTTCAGATCCCTAAACAGATTCCAAAGTCTGAGCTTCTTAAGCTTATGCCTCTTGAATGGCTTTCCAACTACGAGAAGTTCCACCAGAACTCTCAGCCTCTCCAGACTTCAGAAACATCTTTTGAAAGAAGAACAGATGGCACTGTAAAGATGACTTTCCAGTCTCCTACTGAACCTCTCAGTAAAACTCCATCGTTCTCCTACACTGCTATGATCACTGCAGTTAATCATCCTCAAGAAAAGGTCCCTATCCATCTTTTCTGCTCAGATGGATATCCGGTTTATGTTGATAAAATAGATGGCCATTTCATATGGGATGTTCCTGGCTCAAGCATGTGTGATCCGGGCTGCACTTGCCTACAAGACTATGAATCCTCTGATGAGGATGAAGATGAACCAAGAAGACGCAGAAGGCGCAAAAAGAAGGTGATCCATCATACTCCTTGTAGATCGCCTTCGCCTTCTCCTCCTGAACCTACTAAGCCGGCACCACCTCTACCCATCTATAACAAAGCTCTCAAGATCATCCGATCTAATCCTGCTTATAAGCCTTGCAAATCTGCCTACACCTATTCTGCCTACACCACCAGTAGCAAACTGCTACATGTTTTCCACTTTTTCCAGTACATACAATGAATCCTTTCCATCTCTTGAGAAAAGTACCGACTCTCAAACCAGAGTTGTGTCTCAACCATTTGTCTCTTCACCTGTTACCCCTACTGGCCAACATGAAGAACCAAAACCCTTTGAATCAGTTCTCAATTGACAATCCTAGAATGCTACAGCTCAAAACACAGTACTCAAACGCCTTGATTCCAAGCTTGATCATGTTTCCAACCAGGTGCACCATACTTCTAAAAGAATTGATTCCATTGAGTCTCAGATGGAACGCATCTATCATGATCTCAAGGTAAGGATTTCCCAACTTGATACTGATTTGCATGCAATGATCCGAAATCAGTATTGGGGTCCTAAGTTTGATAATAAAGAAGCTGAGATTAGAAAGCTGAAAGCTGAGCTCGCCAGAATTGATGCTGATAAACAACACCAACAACCACAGTTTCCCAGATCTCCTCCTTTACCTATGCCAACAGCCTCATTCAGCTCATACCAACCATTCTATACACCACCAGCTCCCCAGCCTTTTAACTATGATAGCTTTTTTGGTTTCTCTCACCATTCAGAAGCCTACAAACAAGCTGAAGCCAAACAGCAGCAATTCGAAAAACCTGATCCACCTCGACAAAGAAGGTCATCCCCAGCTTCTTCTTCTAGGCCTGTACCAGCACAAAGGTCTAGTCCTCTAAAACCAACTCCTCCAGTAACCATTGCTGAACCACCTCAGCCTCAACCTCCAGTACAAAGTCCTCCTCCTTCTCCACAGTATACTCCTGTACAACCTGTGCAAACCAAAGATAAAGTACCCTTACACCAGTATTCTGTTTCCCCTGAAAAGTCAGATTCAGCATCTAAAACTGATCCCAATCCAGAACCATCAGAATCAGCATCCTATAAATCAGTCTCCACAGATTCACAGTCTGATGAAACTATTCCATCATCAGATTCTAAAGCCAATTATGTTGAAATTTCCAGATTACTCATGGTTCAACCTTCTACTGGATCAAATGAGCCTCAGACCACTGAAGTCCCTGAAACTGAACCTTTTTCACCTCCTCCAGAAGAAACAGAAACTAATAACCAGTTTGCCCAACCTGCACAATCAAGCCAACAACAATCAGAACCAACACCAAAGCCTGCCAATGGCGCATGGTTCACACTTGATGATATTCTCAGGAAACATTGGTATAATCGTTTCCAGGAATTCTGTGCTTGGATTGATGTTCAAATGTTGCGGTCCGGAGCAACTAGTCAGAACACACTCAAGGAATTTTGTTAAAGGTTCACAGGTTCACTTAGAGACTGGTATGATAGCCTTGGCACCTACAGGCAACTCCAATTCTGTCAACTTCCCATTGCTCATGCCATTTCACATCTCTATGAACAATTCCTCGGAGGACCAGGCACCACAACAGAGCTTGCTAGACGTGAATACCACCAAATGAAATGTTGCTCTTTGTTGATGAAAGACTTAGAATTTCATTACAAGCGTATGTCCCAGCTCTACTACAAACTTGGCGGATACAATGACCCGTCTCTACGGCATGTATTCGTAGCTTCATTACCAAAGGAGTTACAACCAGAACTTCAACGATAGCTTAATGTCAGCAGACTTGACATTAGCCAACTTTCTCTTGGTAAGATTTATTAATTTGCAGTCGCGTGTCTTGAAAAGATGTATGAACAGAAAGAGTTTTTCTCTGATCTCATCAAGAGAAAAGAACCTTTCAAATCTGCCTGCAAAAAGCCCCATCAGACAAAACTTGTGAGTGTAAGCCCAAAAAAAAGGCCCATTTCTCTACACACTTCCACAAGTCCAAACACCGTCACTCCAAAAAATCCAAAGGTCCATACCGCTACTTCAGAAAGAAAGATCCAAACCAATACAGAAAAGTCAAGAGCAGTAAGTGCTACATTTGCAAGAAAAAAGGCCACTTTGCAAAAAATTGCCCAAACAAGCCGGCCCAAGCAGTTCGGATTATCAAGCATTTGTCCAACTCTGAGATGCTCTCTGATAATGAAGATATTGAGTCTTGCTTTTCAGAACAAGACACCTATAATGAGCATACAGTTTTTGCTCTCCAAGCTGACCATTCCAGCAGCAGTGATGATGAAGACTTTCCTCCAGTTCCTGTTTATCATGTAAGTCATTCTCTTCCTTCATCACCTCTTCCTACTCCTTCTGTAAAACTTCAAATCCTTCCTTCCAAATACTCCACTCCTATTCCAGTTATTGGTTTCATAGATACAGGTTCCCAGAAAAGTATGATTAATCCTTCAATTCTTCCTGCTCATTATTGGGAAAAACATACAGAACACTACAGAGCCGCAAATGGTGAACTATTTTAGTCCCATTTGATTTCAAAGAAACCCATAGGTATTCAATTCTTTCCAAATTGCACTGTATGGGTAAAAATCGTAGGTTCTACTCTTCCTGATAAAGATTTTTTGATTGGGTTTGATATTCTTCAGTTAGCAAAACGTCTCCAAATAACGGTCACTGGTATTCGGCATAAACAGATGTTCCAGCCTTATGCTAAAATTCTTAAGATGTTTGCTCTCACTGATGTTCCTCCTTCCTATCAACCCATCCGTGACAAACTTCTCCCTTTTTGTCCTGAAAACCATAGTCAATTCAGTCATCCTTCTCCTTTGTGGAAAAACCGTGATTTCTTTGTTAAGCTACATTTCAAGCTTAATGAAGGCATTAACCCTACCAAAGCAATCCATCCAGGCATGACACCATCAGACCTAAAATTAGCCCAATCTGAATGGGCTTGTCAAGCTTTTTATGTGGAAAAAAGATTAGAAATAAAAAGGGGAAAGAAAAGACTTGTCATTGATTACCAACCATTAAACTGTTTCTTAAAAGATGACAATTTCCCACTTCCAAAAATCAATTCCCTTTTTGTCCATCTAAATAATGCCAAAGTGTTTTCCAAGTTTGACTTGAAGTCAGGATTTTGGCAATTGGGTATTGACCCAACTGAAAGGCCCAAAACTACATTCTGTATCCCTAATGGCCACTATCAGTGGACCGTTATGCCTTTTGGCCTCAAAACTGCACCATCCATCTTCCAACGGGCCATGACCCGTATCTTCGAGCCTATCTTGTCTCAAGCTCTCATCTACATTTTGTCAAAGCCCACGATATTATGATCTCTTCTAAGAAAAGTGTCATTGGTCAAACCTCCATTGAATTCTTGGGTATGATAATAGAAAATGGTCAATATCGTCCAGGTCCCCATATTGCTCAAGAATTACTTCACTTTCCTAATGAAAATCTCACCAAGCACCAGATACAACAGTTCCTTGGAATTGTCAACTATCTTCGAGATTTTTTCCCAAAAGTGATACAGTACACCAACCACCTGTCTGCCATGCTGAAAAAGACAGCCCCTCCTTGGGTCCTCTTCAGACAACAACTGTCCATGAATTAAAGCAGCTTTGCCAAAAGCCGATTCCTCTTCAGATTCCATCTGTCAGCCACCGCATTCTTCAGACAGACGCAAGTGATGACTATTGGGGCGTCATCCTCCTCGAAAGCATCGATGGAAAAGAAAGTTACTGTGCTCATGCTAGTGGACAATTCAAGCCGTCAGAAAAGCACTATCATACAGTCTACAAAGAAGCTTTAGCCGTAAAATATGGGATTCAAAAGTTCGAGTTCCACCTCATCGGCCATACTTTCACCGTCAAACTTGATAATTGTGCTTTCCCAAAGATCCTCCACTTCAAAAACAAGCAGCTACCAGACAAACAAGTTTTGCGTTTAAAAGAATGGTTTTCCAGGTATGAATTTACAGTCCAACACATCAAAGGAAACAAGAACCTAATTCCTAATCTTCTCTCTCGTCCTGCAAAGAAACCTCCTGATCCTTTGCCAGTTCTTATCACTTCTTTATCCTCCATTCCTTTAATAGCTATGGTGAATACACTTCCTACTTCTGCTCTTAGCAAAAGAAGTTTTCCTCTTCGTATGTCTTTCTCCTCTCCACATCAAATCCAGGACTATGCAAAACGTTTCTTATTTAGATATTTCCTGAATATTGAACGTGATAGCATTCGAGGTGCTCTTCCTTCTTTTCACCCTGAACAAATGTTCCTCTTAGGTCTTACCTTAGAACCTTTCAAACCCGTCACAGAAAACCAACTTTGGTTTTTCTGGTGTCTCACAGTCCTCTATGCTACCAAACTTGTCTTTCCCGTCCGACCTATCCTTAACCAGTTTAATAACCCTGCTGAAGCAGCTTCTCTACTTTGGACTCTCTTTGAATGGTTTTCTCCTATCCCTTGGTGGAGAAAACAACTCTCTGCTATCAGTGAACGACAAAATCTCGATAACCTACCTTCTCAAGAAGCCAACCTCCATACTGCTGTCTTTATTGTCCATCGTCCATACTTCCAGCATCTTGAAACAAAAATGTTTTGGACACAAGACCAAGCTTATGAATGGCAAACTTTTGCTCACCCTTATCTCATCCATTCTGACCCACAGGTCTCAGGATCTCTAAAACAGTTCCTCTTTGACCTCAACCATGTCCAACCTTCAAACCCTGACATTCAGCATACCTCTATTGGACCTCATCATGAGTTAGTATCCATATTCCCTTCGGTTTTCTCTGATGAAGTTCATGGTCCTCAAGCCCAAACCAGCTCGGGACTAGTCATTAAAGAAGAGAAGCCCAACTATACCGATATTCTGTTCCAAGACTCACAGGATCCATGGGAAGAATTCTTATCCCTTCTTCCTCAGCCTCATCTCAATAACACCTCACCAGAACTACGACAATCTTGTACCATACAGCACCTACCTTCCAGCTCCAAATTAATCGTGGAACAATGCCTACCGTCCACGTCACGAACCATCCAAAGTTCTTTTGGTGAAGTCCGTCCACCATCTCCCGTTGAAGCCCTGCAGCGACATACGTCATGATCGTGATCTTCAAGGTCCTCGCAATGATGATAATGATGACACTGACGTCTCTTCAGATTGATTCCAGCTGTCTACCACAAATGGGGTTCCCATTTTGTCTTTTATAATAATTAAAGTTGTAATAATTGCCATGTGCTGGCATTGAGTGTGTCTCTACTTTTGCTTTTGCTTTTGTAAAAGGAAGATTCCCTCTTATCTTCCTTATCTTGTCGAGTTTGCTTTTGAATTATTGCTTTTGTAAAGTAGATTCCTTTGAGGGTCCTGTCTCAATAGGAATCCAAGGCTCCTCGCCTATATAAGAAGAGCTCATTTCTCTTTGAAAGAGAGAGCGAAAAAGAGTTAAAAAAGAGCTAGAAACACTTGTGAAATACAACTATGGCTTGCTAAACTCCTCTTTCTTTCTTTATCTTAATTAGAAGGGAATCAATGAAAGTATCTGTTCATTCTTATCTTTTGACGAGTATGCTCTGCACTTGCCTCGTATGAGGATCCTGTGCAACAGAAAGTTTCCTACCCACGATCCAGTCCAGCTTAAATTCAGTATGTGAATAGAGTATCAGACACAGTTCACCCTGTTGAAGTAGCCATAGAAGGCTTGAGTTTTGGGTGGTAAGTGTCGAAGTACTGTTTTTTAGTACTGACTGTAAACTACTACAGTGATCGGAAGTATATCGGCTGGCTCTAAGGGTACTTAGTGTATCATTGCTTTGGTATAACAACGCCACGTACTCCGCGCACCCTCCTGGTATCAGAGCCACACCTTTTTTCAGAGTGGTACGATATGATTATTGATGAAGTGTCATCATTATACCAATGTTTCCTGGGAATATCATCAAGTGTGAACCATGGGCTATTGGCAGGCTTTGGTGTTGGTTCTGATTGTTGTTGGCTTGATTGTGCAGGTTGGGCAAACTGGTTATTAGTTTCTGTTTCTTCTGGAGGAGGTGAAGAAGGTTCAGTTTCAGGAACTTCAGTGGTCTGAGGCTCATTTGATCCAGTAGAAGGTTGAACCATGAGTAATCTGGAAATTTCAGCATAATTGGCTTCAGAATCTGATGATGGAATAGTTTCATCAGATTGTGAATCTGTGGAGACTGATTCATAGGATGCTGATTCTGATGGTTCTGGACTGGGATCAGTTTCAGATGTTGAATATGACTTTTTAGGGGAAACAGAATACTGGTGTAAGGGTGCTTTATCTTTGGTTTGCACAGGTTGTACAGGAGTATACTGTGGAGAAAGAGGAGGACTTTGTACTGGAGGTTGAGGCTGAGGTGGTTCAGCAATGGTTACTGGAGGAGTTGGTTTTGGAGGACTAGACCTTTGTGCTGGTACAGGCCTAGAAGAAGAAGGTGGGGATGACCTTCTTTGTCGAGGTGGATCAGGTTTTTTGAATTGCTGCTGTTTGGCTTCAGCTTGTTTGTAGGCTTCTGAATGGTGAGAGAAACCAAAAAAGCTATCATAGTTGAAAGGCTGGGGAGCTGGTGGTGTATAGAATGGTTGGTATGAGCTGAATGAGGCTGTTGGCATAGGTAAAGGAGGAGATCTGGGAAACAGTGGTTGTTGGTGTTGTTTATCAGCATCAATTCTGGCGAGCTCAGCTTTCACCTTTCTAATCTCAGCTTCTTTCTGATCAAACTCAGGACCCCAATACCGATTTCGGATCATTGCATGCAAATCAGTATCAAGTTGGGAAATCCTTACCTTGAGATCATGATAGATGCGTTCCATCTTAGACTAAATGGAATCAATTCTTTTAGAAGTATGGTGCACCTGGTTGGAAACATGATCAAGCTTGGAATCAAGGCGTTTGAGTACTGTGTTTTGAGCTGTAGCATTCTGGGATTGCCAGTTGAGAACTGATTCAAAGGGTTTTGGTTCTTCATGTTGGCCAGTAGGGGTAACAGGTGAAGAGACAAAAGGTTGAGACACAACTCTGGTTCGAGAGTCGGTACTTTTCTCAAGAGATGGAAAGGATTCATTGTATGTACTGGAAAAAGTGGAAAACATGTAGCAGTTTGCTACTGGTGGTAAGCAGGATCAGATCGGATGATCTTGAGAGCTTTGTTATAGATGGGTAGAGGTGGTGCCGGCTTAGCAGGTTCAGGAGGAGAAGGTGAAGGCGATCTACAAGGAGTAGGATGGATCACTTTCTTTTTGCGCCTTCTGCGTTTTCTTGGTTCATCTTCATCCTCATCAGAGGATTCATAGTCTTGTAGGCAAGTGCAGCCCGGATCACACATGCCTGAGCCAAGAACATCCCATATGAAATGGCCATCTATTTTATCAACATAAATCGGATATCCATCTGAGCAGAAATGATAGATAGGGACCTTTTCTTAAGGATGATTAACTGCAATGATCATAGCAGTGTAGGAGAACGATGGAGTTTTACTGAGAGGTTCAGTAGGAGACTGGAAAGTCATCTTTACAGTGCCATCTGTTCTTCTTTCAAAAGATGTTTCTGAAGTCTGGAGAGGCTGAGAGTTCTGGTGGAACTTCTCGTAGTTGGAAAGCCATTCAAGAGGCATAAGCTTAAGAAGCTCAGACTTTGGAATCTGTTTAGGGATCTGAACTACGGTAGGGATAGTTTCTGTGTCGGCTAAGATCATGAGAGTATCAGTAGTGGTGTGAGGTGTAGGAAGGTCAAGTGCATGGTTCTGTAACCTATACACAAGTTGATGATGGAGTGTGGCTATTTTGGAAGTGACAGTTTGTTCTGCTCCTTAGAGCTAGATCTGGACTTTAAAGGTTGTGGAAAGATTTGGGTCTTGGAGAGAAAGGTTGAAATTTGGATAGAAGGTAAGTAAGACACTGCCAGCATGGAGAGTTGTAAGGATTGTACCGATGACAGCATGTTGGTACTCCTTAAAGCGGGTGTCAAGCAAAGCTATTCTGGCTGTGACTGGAAGACCTTTGCGGCCATGAAGAGTAAGGATCAGACGTGCACCTCCAAGATGGAGATGGGTGTAGCCTTCACGCTTCCACTGAGAAATGAGTTCCGGTGGAATCTCAAGGGTGACATACTGTTCAGCTTGGGTGGCTTGGATAGAACACTGGTCTAATTTAGAGGATTGTACATATTCTTTAGGAGTAGGTCTACGGGTAGAGATGAGAGTACGGATACTACGAGTAAGGGAAGTATTTCTTTTGTACAAATGATAAGGAGAGATGAGAGGCATGGAAGACTCAGAAATTTGTGCAGAGTCGGGGATATAGGAATATTCTATAAGATTCTCAATCTTAGAAGCATAATGTTTTGTGCAGGATTTAGGACGAGATAGAGCAGAGGAAAGAGTAACAGGGGAAATCTCACTTGAATTTGAACTGGATGCCATGGTTGCGAAGCTCTTTCTTTATCTTTCTTATCGGGAAATCAATAATCATATCATACCACTCTGAAAAAAGGTGTGGCTCTGATACCAGGAGGTAATCATATCTTTCTTTATCTTATTGAAAGGGAAAGATATCATTACCTTTATATCTTATTGAAATTAGATTTATCAAGAGCGTACTTATTTTTGCTTTTTCATTGTTGACAATCTTCTTTTATTGTTCGCAAGGAATTCCTCAGCCATAACTGTCTTTTCGGACATTGAGTCACTGAATGCTTCTGGAATAGCCTTCTTCATAATCATTATACACATGCAATTTGATTTCTCCCTTCTTTCCAAATCCTTCTTGTAAACACTAAGCGTAAGGTCGAGATCCATAACTACTAGAACTATTTAGAGGTTCTCTTGCCATGACTTGAAATTAGAGCTAGTAGGGTCATAACAACAAACAAACAATACAAGCTTATATAAATCTCAAAACTAAATAAATTCAAATAAAGATAAACCTCATCTCAAGATATCGGGTATTCCATTAGACACTGGGTCGACATATCACATGTAAAACATGTCAAGTAATAAACCTTCCTTTGGGTCGACATATCACATGTAAAACTAAATAATCGTCATACGTTTATTACCACAGATGTACATGCAATTCTACCAAATATAGACCTTCTTTTAGGCCGATTGATATTCAAAGAAGTTACATACATATAACTGTTTATGTTTCAAAACAAATTAATTTCCACAAAAGAGGTCACTTTGGTGACATGTTGCTTCGATTAATTCATTTGAAAATATATACGTAAACATACCAATATTTGAATTTAAAAATACAAAAAAAAAAATTTAGGTCAAAGTCAAAGTCCTATTGACTAATCAAACTGTTGACCGGTTTAGAATCGAATCCTCAACCAGCCCCCAAAATCTTTAAAAACCCCTAATTTTTTTTTCTTCTCTATGGCCACCGTTTCTTCCTACTAGCGCACTCAATCAATTGCGCCTCTCCCATTTCCTTTTCTTTTCCTTGATGTGGCGACTATGTTTGTTGCTTTTCTTTCAAGCATGGCGTACTTCAATACCAGCTTCTTGCCTGGCTAGCAAGGTCGACAACGGCGGCTGCCATTGTTGCCAGACACAAACTTGAAGCGAATATGTTTTTTCTTTTTTTTTCAAACCTTAAAAAAACAAAACTTTAATCATTAATCAAAAAGGAAATTCGATTCTTAATGATTTAACATTAAGAGGCTCTAATACCACTTGCTAGATCAATAATCTTTTGGTGAAAAGCACTTATAATCTAAGAACATTCATGTTGTATCAAATATATGGAAGCATACCTGAATCTATAATGCCTAATTGCTCTCTGGAGTTGTGTGGTTTATCTTCTAGATCAATACGTTCTCCTAGAGAACGTAATTTATAAAGTGAATATTAATAATGTTTTGTTGCTTAATTTATTGATAATGGAAACTGGAGAACGTAATTTATAAAGTGAATATTAATAATGTTTTGTTGCTTAATTTATTGATAATGGAAACTGTTTATCATCGCTGCCCATTAGTACATTATGTTGAAATTTGTCTCAATTATATGTCAGGTACTAAACAAAAAATGAATAAATATTGGCCTAAATATGATAGATTGTTCGATGAGTATAAGGCTGGTGTGAAAAAATTTATTAAGACTGCAGTTGAAAGTAATCAAGAAATTAGTGTTGTTAGGTGTCCATGTGATAAATGTCATAATTTAGCATTTCATAGTCCCAAAGAAGTGAAAGACCATTTAATTATATGAGGTTTTGATATATCATACAAAATGAGGTTTTGATAGCCCCAACAAATCTCCTGACAACATAGGTCATGGATATATGGATTATAATGGCAGTGTTACAAATGGTTCAAGATGCTTTTAAGGCTTGTAATAGTGATCCTAAAGCATTCAAAAAACTATTAGAAGATTTTGAGAAGTCTTTGTGCCCTGGATCAAACAAATTTACCAAGTTATCAGCTTAATATAAAGGGCAAATATGGGTGGTCTGATAGTAGCTTTACAGATTTGTTGAGTGCTCTTTCTAACATGTTATCGGAAGGAAATGAATTGCATGTGTCAATGTATGAGGCAATGAGTGCTTTAGGCTTAGAGTATGTCAAAATTCATGCTTGTCCAAATGATTGTATACTCTATAGAAAGGAGTATAAAAGCCTTTCTAATTGTCCGACATGCGGTGAATCTAGGTGGAAGAAGAGGGATGGTAGTGTTACTACTTATAGAAAAGGGGTTTCAGCAAAAGTGTTATGGTATTTCCCTACTATACCTAGATTTAGGAGAATGTTTCAGTCCTTACAAACTGCCAAAGACTTGACTTGGCATGTAAATGAGAGGGAATTAGATGGTAAGCTTCAACATCCAGCTGACTCATCGGCATAGAAGTTGATGAAAAATGGCCTACCTTTGTGTTAGAGCCTAGAAATCTGTGTCTTACCATATAAGCTTATGGCATTAATCTTCATAGCTCTCTTAGTAGTACGTATAGTTGTTGGCCGATTCTTCTTGTAACATACAATCTTCCTCCTTGGTTGTGTATGAAATGAAAATTTATGATGTTATCCTTACTTGGCACCACTAATAGAGGACTTGCAAACTCTATAGGATGTTGGTATGGAAGCTTATGATGCCTACAAAAAAGAGTTCTTCAACTTACGGGCTGTGTTATTGTGGACTATAAATGACTTTCCCGCTTATGGAAATTTTGCCGGTTGTACGGTCAAGGGTTATTATGCTTGTCCTTATTGCGGTGAAGATATGCCAAAATGTAGACTTAAACACAGTAACAAAAATGCTTATATTGGCCATCGTTGTTGGCTTCTTTATGATCATCCCTTTCGAACTCAAAAGAAACCCTTTAATAATAAACATGAAAGAGAGCCTCCTCCGAAACCATTGAACGGCGAGGCCATTTTTCGAAAGGTCGAGAGTATTGAAAACAAATGGGGTAAAGTGAAAGATAAAAAGTGCAAAAAAAGAGGCGAGAAAAAGGCTGATGATGATGATCGTGTTTGGTTGAAGAAAAAATGAAAATTCTTTAAGTTAAAGTATTGGAAGTACTTGCTTGTTCGTCACCAGTTAGATGTTATGCACATTGAAAAAAATGTTCGTGAGAGCATCTACGGAACATTACTGAATATACCGGGAAAGACCAAATATGGCATTAAGTCGAGGTGGGATCTAAAAGCTTTGAAGATTAGAAGAAATTGGCACCTGATGTTAAAGAAAACAATCGTACTTTTTTGGCTCGAGCTTGTTACACCTAGATCAAAGAAGAAAAGAAAAGGTTTTGCGAAGCATTAAAAGGTATAGAGGTTCCTCAGGTTATTCTTCAAATATTAAGAACCTAGTGTCAATGAAAGACTTAAAACTTCGGGGTTTAAAGTCTCATGACTTTCATGCTCTCATGCAACAACTTTTACCCATTGCTCTAAGGTTTATCTTGCAGATCATGTTAAATATGCCATTATTAGATTGTGCTTCTTCTTTAATTCCATATGCACTACGGTTGTTGATGTGACCAAACTTGACCAAATGGAAGAAGACATTGTTACCATCCTTTTTTGACATAATGCTCCATTTAACTGTTCATTCAGTCATTGAAGTTAGACTATGTGGGCCAGTATACCTAAGATAGATGTACCCATTTGAGAGAAACATGAAAGGCCTAAAGGCTTATGTAATGTCGAAGAGGCTTTGGAATTTTGCGCAGAATATATTTCAAATATGCATACAATTGGGCTTCCTCCTGGACATGTTGAAACCTCTTTAATTGATAAGCCTTTGCTTGGTGGAAAATTTGAGCAAGTTGATCATTCTTTAATTCATCAAGCACACTTATACGTGTTGCAAAACACAGAAGAAGTTCAGCCATTCATTAGGTTTGTTAATGTTTTACCTTTAATTTGTTCCTTTAGTGAATTATTTTTAAAGAATTTGAATAGTACGTTAATATGTATATGTCAAATATGTAGTGAGCACATTCAATGGTTAAAGGGTTATCATTCACAGAAAGCTAAGAATGAGCGGTGGTTCAATAATGAGCACAACTGCACCTTTACAACTTGGCTTAATAAGAAGGTTAATAATATATATATATTAGTAAATCTATTATCATGTTTATACAATTATTCATTCATTAAGGTTATTATTATGTAGGTGTATGAGATGATAGATGATGATGAACATATCTCAAACACCTTGAGGTGGTTGTCTCAAGGACCCCGTCCTTTTGTAGTTAAGCATCTAGGATATGACATCAATGGATATCGTTTCCATACTTGGCAATGAGAGGAACAACGAGATCATTAAAATAGTGGAGTTAGTCTTATTGCAGCAACTTTGCAGGTAGCAAGTGCGAAGGACAAAAATCCTATCCTGGGTGACATGTCTTACTTTGGGGTTATTAACGAAATATGGGACCTTGACTACCGTATGTTTAGAATCCCTTTGTTCAAGTGTGACTGGGTTCAAAATAATGGGGGTGTCAAAATCGAGAAATTTGGCTTCACATTAATGGGCTTAAATCGCTTAGGTCATAAATCTGACCCATTTATATTGCTTCTCAAGCAACGCATGTCTTTTATCATAGAAGAGTTCCAAAAAAGACAAGTGTTGAGGATATAGATATTATGATAGGACAGATATGCAAGAGACGGCAACCATGGCATTTGGATTGATGCTTGAAAAAGATAATATTTTTGTGTTATATGTTCCTTGTATTGACTTTCGATGATTTTTTTTTGTTATTTATACTTTATATAATGTTCTAATACTAAACATCAATTTATTGCAGGAGTGCCATTATGGATAAAGGAAAAGGACTAGCTGATGAACACTCTAACGAGGAAAGTACTGATTATTCAAATAATGAAGAGGTTCTTAATGAAGTTAATTCAAGTAACGAGGAGGTTCCTGATGAGTTTCCTAATTCAGAGGATGAAAATGATGTTCCAAAGAGTAGTTCCACTATGAAAGGACCAACTAAAAACTCTGGCAAGAATAAGATGAGTGGTTGGAAGCTTGTAGTCAGGTACAATGGGCTGGGTGTACCCGTTGGCCCTGAATTGGGCCATACTTCTATTCTAGATATTAACCAAGAATGGCGAAAAGTTACTCCTGATTTAAAGAGCCGTTTGTGGGAGTTCATCAAGGTAAAATGATTATATATTTTTATATCTCAAAATCGAATAATGTATATGTTAAACTATTTGATTACTACGCTATGTATTTGTCTCAGGAACGTTTTATTGCTCATCCAAATAGTAAGAAGCAAGTTTTTCAAGCACTTGGTAATGCATTCAGAAACTTTAAGTACTTGCTTACTAGAAAGTTTGTCTTGCCACTCAAGCACAATTGTAAAAGGTTGAGGAGGCCACCTTTTCATTACAGTCATACTCCTTAAAATGTTTAGGATAGATTTATGAATTCTAGATTGTCCACTGAGTTTGAGGTGAATACTTTTAAATGTTAAACAATAAGGCATATTATAAACCATCTTTAAATCTAATTAAGGACTGTTTTATGCAGAGCATTAGGTGTCAACAGAAAAATAAGAGAGCCGAGAACAAGTGGAACTATCGCTTAAGTAGAAAAGGAACTTGACCATTCTTGTATAGCTATTGGTATAGAGATGGTTGGTTTGATGATGATAAAGTGGTAACCCTTTTGGATTAATTTAGTGCTTAGAATTCATGGTTGGTTTATTTGCATTACAGTTGGTATATTATTATTTTTTTAAACTATAGTGCTCAGAAATTGGACTTGTTGAAATTGAAATTGACAGGAGTGTAGCATGGAAGCATGCTCGAAAATGAAAAACGGTGAATATGACCTTGATGTTCTTCCTGAGGGTGGTATATGGTAATTCTTAAAGAGTTTGTCTTAGAAACGTTGAGAGAGAAACTTCCAACCATGGCTTCAACCTCAAACAATACTGCATCTGTTACTCCTGTTACTTTATCGTCTACTTTATCGTTACCTCCGTCGTGTTCAAAGTCAGTTGCGTCTAAAATAGAAAATCTAGTACAATATTCTTATATTCTCGAGTCTGCACAAGTTAGTGAGTTTGCTATGCCGTTAATTAGTCCCTATTCCTTGTATAGGCGAAATACGTCTTTCGTTCGTAGTGTCCGTACTCTTATCTCTACTCATCGTCCTACTCCCAAAGAATATATTCAGTCGTCTAAGCTTAACCAGTGTGCCCTTCAGTCTACCTTAGCTGAGCAATATGTCACCTTAGAAATTCCTCCAGAGCTCATAACCTCTTGGAAACGAGAAGGTTATACTCATCTACATCTAGGTGGTATTCGTCTCATCCTTACTCTCCATGGCCGAAAAGGTCTTCCGGTTACTGCTCGTCTAGCACTTCTAGACACCAGATTCAAAGACTACCAACATGCCGTTATCGGTACAGTCCTCACAACACTCCATGCCGGTAGTGGTTTGATCACCTTCTACCCAAACTTCAACCTATCCTTGCAAGATCCAAACTTGCCCACAGCTTTAAAAGTTCAGATCCAACTCCAAGGAGCTGAACAAGTTGTCACTTCCAAGATGGCAACTTTGCACCATCAGCTGGTCTACCGTCTCCAAAATCATGCCCTTGGTCTACCTACTCCTTACACTTCCACAGATTCAGTCATGATTCTGGCTGATACAGACACAATTCCCACAATTATCCAAATTCCCAGGCAAATCTCCAAACCTGATCTCCTCAAGCTTATGCCTTTGGAATGACTCACGAATTACGAGCAATTCCACCAAAACTCCCAACCAATTTAAACTTCACAGACAATGTTTGAAAAACGGAATGATGGAACTGTTCGAATGACTTTCAAACAGCCCCAGGCTCCAGAACAAGAACAGACTCTTCCCAGGCTATCCTTTATAGCTATGATCCAGTCAGTCCCAAATGTCCAAGAAAAAATACCCATCTACTCTTTTGACAAAGATGGTTATCCTATCTATGTTGCAAAGATCGATGGTCACTTCATCTGGGATGTTCCTGGTTCTGGTATGTGTGACCCAGGATGTACTTGCCTTGATGATTATTATCTTGAAGAGGATGAAGATAATGAATCTCGCCGTAGGCGAAGAGGAAAGAAAATCGTCCATCCTCGGTCTCCTTGCAGATCTCCTTCTCCTCCTCCTCCAGAGCCTCCAAAACCTGCTCCTTCTTTGCCTATCTACAAAAAAGCCTTAAAGATAATCAGATATGAGCAATCCTATGCTCCTCCTTGTAGATCTGACTTACCTCCGCTTTTGCCAACACCGCCACAGCCTTTGGCTTGCTATATGTTTACCCCGGTTTCTCCGGCGTATACATCACAATTTCCTGCTCTTGAAAAGTTCGTGGATCAACAGACATCCACAGTTTCCCGACCTTATGTCCCTTCAGCCATAGCTTCAAATGGCCAACCTGAAGAACCAAGACCCTTTGAAATAGTCTTGAATTGGCAAACACAGAATGCCTTAGCTCATAACAATATGCTCCAGAAAATCGATTAAAAAATCGGAACTGTTACTGAACAGATCCAGGCCACTTCATCTCAAGTTGACAACTTGGCTTCCAGGCTTGAACAGATCCACCTTGGCCTAAAGAATCGAATTCAACAGCTTGCTACTGAGCTCAGACAAATGATCCAACACAGTTATTGAGGTCCTGAGTTCACCCAGAAAGAAGCTGAAATCAGAAGACTAAAAGCTGAGCTTTCTAGAATTGAAGCTGACAAGCAACCTCCACTGTTTCCACCAACAAATCAATTACCTTCTTTTACTCCAGTATTCAGCCAATATCGACCTTTCTATAATCCCTCACAAGCCAGACAACCTACAAATTATTCCAAAGTATTTGGAATGACATCTACCCTCTTCCGAAAACCAACAAAACCTCAAGCTCCAACATATGTGCCAAAACCGAAACCAACTCCGGTACAACAACCAACTCAAGCCTATTCATCCTATACTGCACCTCCACAGCAATCTCCTGCTCCTCACTCTCTAGCTTACACCCAATTTCCAAAAACAGTGTCTATGCCTCCTTTCACCAGACACGTCTCACTTCACCCAAAAGGATAAATAACCTGCAGATCCTTACACAACTCACAAGCTATCTCAGCATACGCTTTCTTCAAATCTTCCTCCTAATGAAGATTCTGAAGATCAGTTATCTGCTCAGTCCTCCTCTGAGTCCTCAAGCCTTAATGCATCTACTCTACCAACAGAATCCTCTTGTGATTCTGAAAAGGATTATGCTGATGTTTCCCGTCTTCTAATGGTAGATACAAACCCAGATGCTCCCATGTCACCACCTGAAGAAACTACTGAGGATCCTATCAACTTTGAGGATCTTCCCCATGATATCCCTCATGTACCACACCAACCTGCTTCAACCAAACCATCAAATGGTCCCTGGTTCACAAGAATTTTCTGCCTGGATTGATCTCCAGCTGACCAGACCCGATACCGATCTTCCAACTGTCCTCAGAGAATTTGCAACCCGATTTTTGGGTTCCCTCTGAGATTGGTGGGATAGTCTTGGAGAATACAGACAGTTACAGGTCATACAATTTCCAAATGCTGCTTCTATTCTTGGCACCATTTATGAAACCTTCATTGGTGAATCCACTGCAGCATTAGATATTGCCAGAAAGGAATACATGCAAATGAAGTATTGTTCCCTGCAACAGAAAGATCTAGATTATCACTTCAAACGAATGTCCACTTTGTTCTACAAACTTGGTGGCTTCAATGATTCCACTTTAAAGCATGTCTTCATTGCCTCTCTCCCCAAAGAGATTCAAGCAGACCTCCAAGGCCAGTTACAAACGCTTCACTTAAGCGTTGACAATCTTTCTTGGGGAAAGATTTATCAGCTTGCACTTTTCTGCTTAGGGCGAATCTGTGAGCGAAAAGAATTCTTCAAAGATCTCATGAAGAACAATCAGCCACTCAAGAGTGCATGCAAGAAACCTCATCTATAGATCAAATGCAAAGATGAGAAAAAGTGTCACTGTTCCCCGAAAAAATCCAAACACTTCACCAAATACAAAACCAAACATTCAGCCAACCCATCTAAACCTCGGTCAAAGAAATCTTATCACTATTTCAGGCGAAAATTCCTCCTCAAACCACTTTCTCCAGTGTCCATCAAATTCAAGATTATGCAAAAAAGTTTATCTTTCGATATCTTTTTAATGTCCAACTTAACAACCCTGAAAGTTTCCTTTCTTTCCATCCTGACTGTATATTTCTTACAGGTCTTTTCCTTCATCCTACCAAAGAATTCACAGATGATGAGTTATGGTACATGTGGTGCCTCACGGCATTATATGGTACTACTCTTACCTTTCCTCTTGTTCCTTTACAGAATCACCTCAATAATCACCAAAATGCAACATCCCTCATCTGGACCCTCCTGGAATGGTTTTCTCCACTTACATGGTGGCGGAAAGAACTCCACACTCTTTACTACCAAAACAATCTCCACCATCTTCCACCAGACCAAGCCAACCAGTATGTCTCCGTCTTCATTGTCCACCGACCCTATTTCCAACATCCAGTTACACGTCTGATCTGGACACAAAATCAAGCATACGAATGGAATACCTTTCCAAGTACATTCCCTCTCCTCTATCATCCACCAGTTATCTCTGAACTAAAAAGGTTCCTCTATGAACTCAACCACTACAGTCCTCCTGAAAGTCTTATTCACCATACTTCTCTCGGTCCTCAGCATGAGATGCTTTTTATCCCTACTCCAGGCCAAGATCCCAGTCATGTCACAAACCATTCTCCTCCAGCCTCCGGTACTGTTATCAAGGAAGAACGTCCGGACTACACAGATGTCCTATGACAAGATTCCCAGGATCCATGGGAAGAATTCATGTCTCTTTTCTCCCAACCTTATTCAGACACACCAATCCAAGTTCCCGATCTGACATGTATAGAAGCTCCGTCCTCCAGTATGTTCAACACCCCAGGATCTAATTCACAAGCTCCAGACCCAAATGTTGCCTCCAGTTCTCGACCACCTTGCTCTCACTCACCAGATCCATATAAAGGTAAGACCAAGTACCCTCTGCATTATGAATCACTCCCTTGCGGTCACTTCTGACCTGTCTATGATGATGAACCACCATCTCCTCCATCCGAAAGACAGACGTACCGTTTCATGCCAGAAGTTACTCCCTCTGATATTCCAGATCGTTATGCGGACCCGCCAAAGCGAAAGCCCAATATTAAAGTCCAGTATCGAGACGCTTGTCCCTGCTCCGCAGATTGTTCCCACTACACCACATACTATGCTACGGGTGACACTACCGACAGCAACAGCACTGACTGTGATGGTGACATCACCTATGACACAAGCTAGTCCCTCCGGATCATAAGAAGTAGCCAGCTGTCTTGTATATTATGCTTTTACTTGGATAAGGGTCCTGTCTTATCCATATGCTTTATTTCAAAAGCTTTGTCGCTTTGTCATAATTAGTGTGCCTGTCTTTTCCTTTTCTTTTACTTTTAGCGTAGGTGTGCCGTCTTAATACGTGGACGGTCTTATTCCATGTGTTGTCTTTATAGGTGTGCTAATAAGTGTGTTGTCTTAAAAGGTGTGCTTATTTTGTCAAGTGAGGCGTGCTTGATTTGTCTTTTTTTGAAAAGTGAGGGGTCTTGTCCTCTCTTTTCTCTCCTATATAGAGGGGTCTTGTAAGCCGTTCAAGGCAAGAAGGAATCAATCAATAATATATGAAGTTTGCTTACCTTATGGCTTTCTAAGTTTCTCATCTCTCTCTCAACTATCTTAGACATCTCAATAGGAACTTCCGTAGTTCATCTTCTATCTTTGATCAACAAGTATGCTCTACACTTGCCTCTTTGAGGATCCTGTGTATCAGAACGTTGTGAACTAGCTCCTTGTGTCTTAACCTCTCAGATTCAAACAGTTAAGCCCAGTTCTGAAGTCACCGTTGTGCCTAAGATGGCTGTTTAGGTGAATAAGTAGGGTTAGTGGTAAGACTGTTAGAAGCATGTCAGTGTTAAGTACTGTTATTGTTCACTAAATCGTCCGGTATATGTGCTGGAATACCAGAGCATGTGGGCTACTGTAAAGAATCATTGCTCTGGTTTAACAACGCCACGTACTGACGCATTTGGTGGTATATGACACCTAATTGGTATCATGGTTCATATATGGATGAGTAGATTGGGAAAATGGAGGAACTGAAGGAGTCACCATTGCTATGACTGAAAATGAGAGATGAGAGGAGATATGGACAATTTGTTTGGAGGCTGGTGGTCTGGTGAGGAGATTAAGGATGAGGTTCTTATCCCCTTTTATATGTTAGACTGTGAAGTCATATCGGGAGAACCAAGTCCTTAGACGGAGAAGTCTTTTGTCTGGGAGTGTCTTTTGTTTGAAGTCAAGGATTTTTGGAAAAGCTGAATTATTAAGTCGGACAAGAAAGTTATGGCTGATGAGGTGGAATTCAAATTTCTTTATGCCATACTTTACTACAAGGATCTCTTTATAGATCACATGATAATTCTATTCTGCGGTGGAGAATTTGCCACTTGCATGTGCACAGAAGTGTTCTTTTCCATTTACTTCTTCAAGAAGGATGGCACTCCAATAAAGATCACTAGCATCGGTTTGAAGGATTCGGTTTCCATTGGATGGGATTTTGAGTGGAGGAGGATTTTGGGCAATCATTTTTAGTGTGGCGACAGCTGTATCTTGGGCAGGACCCCAAGGAGGAGGATTCTTTTTTAACATGAGGGACAACTGGCTAACATGAATAGTAACTCTAGGAATAAAGTCACGAAGGTAATTGATGATCCCTAAAAACTGTTGGACTTGTTTTTTGGTGAAATTGGACTCCGGGAAATGTAACTGTTCTTGGGCTATGTGTGGACCGGGATGGTAAGTACCATCTTGTATGACCATTCCTAGGAAGTTTATGGAAGATTGGGCCAGAATACTGTTTTTGTCAGAGAGCATAATGCCATAGGTTTGAAGGATTTCATGGAATTGGGCTAAGAGAAGTTCATGGGTTTTGTGGTCTTTTGAGAAGAGGAGAATGTCATCTATGTAAACCAATGAGCTGTAGAGAATGGGCTCAAAGATTTTTATCATAGCTTTTTGGAACAATGACGGGGCTACCTTAAGCCCAAATGGCATGACACGCCATTGGTAATGGGCATTAGGTATAAAAAAAGTAGTTTTGGGCCGGTCATCTGGATGAACACCAAGTTGCCAAAAACCGGCTTTGAGATCGAATTTGGAAAATACCTTTGCATCTTGGAGATGGACAAATAAGGACTGAATTTTGGGCAAAGGAAATTTATCATCTCTGAGGAAACAGTTCAAGGGTTGGTAGTCAATGACCAGTCTCTTTTTTTCTCGAACTTTTTCAGACCGTTTTTCCACATAAAAGGCTTGGCAAGCCCATTGAGAGTCTGTGGGCTCAATAAGGCCTTGTTGGAGCAACTGGGCACATTCTTGTTGGGCCAAGAGGAGGTCTGAAGGGGACATGCCAGGATGAGTGGCTTTGGTAGGATTAAGATCCTCATTAAGCTTAAAAGGAAGCTTAATAAAGAAATCCAGATTTTTCCAGAGGGGAAAAGGATGGGTGAACTGTGTATGAGAATCAGCACAAAATTTTAAGAGCTTTTGGGAAATGGGCTGATATGATGGTACTGCATCAGATAAAGAATACAAACGGAGAACGTCTGTATAGGCTTTGTATTATTTTTTGTACAAGATACCATCTGCAGTGATGTGGAGCTTAGAGGCTTTGGAAAGGAGGTCAAAGCCAATGAGCAAGTCTTTTGTTAGGTAAGTCTGATCCAATGAGTTTGGACCAAAGGATGCAATTGGAGAAGAGTTGAATCCCAACAGGGTGTTTTGTGATCAAGTGAGTTTGGAAAAGTTAGCCATCTGCGGCTCTAAAATATTCATGATGAGTAGTCCAGAGGTAAGCAGGAAGAATAGAAGTGTGAAGCATACTCTTTTGAGAGCCAGTGTCAATGAATCCAATGGCAGGGACTGGTTTTTCATATTTGCTGGGGACGATGTGGATTTTGATTGAAGGAATAGGAGGTTGTGCTAGCAGAACTGGTGGAGTTGTGGCATCTGGTTGGATAGCATGGACAATATTAAAATCTTCAACCACACTATCGTCACTGTTTGCCTTATCTTGGTCTGCATATTCTTGTTCAAAATAGAGAGACTCAATGTCATCGGTTGGAGAAAGAGATGACTGGAGATGTTGGATGAGTCGGGCAGACTTAGCAGGCTTATTAGGACAATCCTTTGCATAGTGGCCTTTCTTTTTACAATGAAAACAACGGCTGTGTTTTACGGATATGGACTTTGAGGGATCTTTTTGCCTGAAATAGCGATAAGATTTCTTTGACCGAGGTTTAGATGGGTTGGCTGAATGTTTGGTTTTGTATTTGGTGAAGTGTTTGGATTTTTTTGGGGAACAGTGACACTTTTTCTCATCTTTGCATTTGATTTGTAGATGAGGTTTCTTGCATGCACTCTTAAGTGGCTGATTGTTCTTCATGAGATCTTTGAAGAATTCTTTTTGCTCACAGATTCGCTCTAAGCAGAAAAAGTGCAAATCTTTCCCAGAGAAAGATTGTCAACGCTTAAGTGAAGCGTTTGTAACTGGCCTTGGAGGTCTGCTTGAATCTCTTTGGGGAGAGACGCAATGAAGACATGCTTTAAAGTGGAATCATTGAAGCCACCAAGTTTGTAGAACAAAGTGGACATTCGTTTGAAGTGATAATCTAGATCTTTCTGTTGCAGGGAACAACACTTCATTTGAATGTATTCCTTTCTGGCAATATCTAATGCTGCAGTGGATTCACCAATGAAGGTTTCATAAATGGTGCCAAGAACAGAAGCAACATTTGAAAATTGTATGACATGTAACTGTCTGTATTCTCCAAGACTATCCCACCAATCTCAGAGGGAACCCAAAAACCGGGTTGTGAATTCTCTGAGGACAGTTGGAAGATCGGTATCGGGTCTGGTCAGCTGGAGATCAATCCAGGCAGAAAATTCTTGAAGTCTAGCAGGCCATTTGATTCGATGGACATCATCAAAAGTGAACCAGGGACCATTTGATGGTTTGGTTGAAGCAGGTTGGTGTGGTACATGAGGGATATCATGGGAAAGATCCTCAAAGTTGATAGGATCCTCAGTAGTTTCTTCAGGTGGTGACATGGGAGCATCTGGGTTTGTATCTACCATGAGAAGATGGGAAACATCAGCATAATCCTTTTCAGAATCAGAAGAGGATTCTGTTGGTAGAGTAGATGCATTAAGGCTTGAGGACTCAGAGGAGGACTGAGCAGATAACTCATCTTCAGAATCTTCATTAGGAGGAAGATTTGAAGAAAGCGTATGCTGAGATAGCATATGAGTTGTGTAAGGATCTGCAGGTTGTTTATCTTTTTGGGTGAAGTGAGACGTGTCTGGTGGAGGAGTTGGCTCAGATATAGTAAGAGGAGGCATAGACACTGTTTTTGGAAATTGGGTGTAAGCTGGAGAGTGAGGAGCAGGAGATTATTGTGGAGGTGCAGTATAGGATGAAGAGGCTTGAGTTGGTTGTTGTACTGGAGTTGGTTTCGGTTTTGGCACATATGTTGGAGCTTGAGGTTTTGTTGGTTTTCGGAAGAGGGTAAATGTCATTCCAAATACTTTGGAATAATCTGTAGGTTGTCTAGCTTGTGAGGGATTATAGAAAGGTTGATATTGGCTGAATACTGGAGTAAAAGAAGGTAATTGATTTGTTGGTGGAAACAGTGGAGGTTGCTTGTCAGCTTCAATTCTAGAAAGCTTAGCTTTTAGCCTTCTGATTTCAGCTTCTTTCTGGGTGAACTCAGGACCCCAATAACTGTGTTGGATCATTTGTCTGAGCTCCATATGAAGCTGTTGAATTCGATTCTTTAGGCCAAGGTGGATCTGTTCAAGCCTGGAAGCCAGGTTGTCAACTTGAGAGGAAGTGGCCTGGATCTGTTCAGTAACAGTTCTGATCTTTGAATCGATTTTCTGGAGCATATTGTTATGAGCTAAGGCATTCTGTATTTGCCAATTCAAGACTGTTTCAAAGGGTCTTGGTTCTTCAGGTTGGCCATTTGAAGCTATGGCTGAAGGGACATAAGGTCAGGAAACTGTGGATGTTTGTTGATCCACGGACCTTTCAAGAGCAGGAAATTGTGATGTATACGCCAGAGAAACTGGGGTAAACATATAGCAAGCCAAGGGCTGTCCTGAAAATCATAGTCAATTTTCACATCCAGCACCTTTGTGGAAAAACCGTGATTTCTTTGTTAAGTTACCCTTCAAACTTAATGAAGACATTAACCCTACCAAGGCCACCCATCCGGGTATGACACCATCATATCTCAAATTAGCCCAAGCTGAGTGCTTAGATCTCTTAGCACAAGGCCTCATTGAGCCAGCCCAATCTGAATGGGCTTGCCAAGCCTTTTATGTAGAAAAAAGATCTGAGATCAAAAGGGGAAAAAAGCGTCTTGTCATAGATTACCAGCCATTAAACTGTTTCCTCAAAGACGACAAATTTCCTTTACCCAATATTAATTCTCTTTTTGTCCATCTAAATAATGCCACTGTTTTTTCTAAGTTTGACCTCAAGTCAGGTTTCTGGCAATTGGGTATAGATCCATCCGAGCGGCCCAAAACCGCCTTCTGTATACTAAATGCCCACTATCAGTGGACTATTATGCCCTTCGGCCTCAAAACCGCACCTTGTATCTTCCAACGGGCCATGACCCGTATCTTCGAGCCCATCTTGTCTCAGGCTCTCCTCTACATCGACGATATCTTACTTTTCTCTCCCAATCATGCGTCCCACCAGATTCTCCTAGATCAATTTTTCAATCTTGTTAAGTCTTATTGGCATCATGATTTCATCCAAGAAAAGTGTCCTTGGCCAATCTTCTATTGAATTCTTAGGAATGATAATAGAAAATGGTAAATACACTCCAGGTCCTCATATTGCTTAGGAACTACTTCATTTTCTAGATAAAAATCTCACAAAACACCAAATTCAACAATTCCTCGAGATTGTTAATTACCTAAGAGATTTTTTCCCTAAATTAATTCAGTACACCAGTTAGTTGTCTGCCATGCTAAAAAAGACAGCCCCTCCTTGGGGTTCTCTCCAGACTACAGCTGTCCATCAGCTAAAGCAGCTTTGTCAAAAGCCAATTCCACTCAGAATCCCTTCTGACGGCCACCGCATTCTTCAAACAGACGCAAGCGATGATTATTGGGGAGGAGCATCGGATTGCTCAGATCTGATTATCTTCAAGGCTTTTTTGTAGATAGGCAAAGGAGGAGCAGGTTTTGGAGGTTCTGGAGGAGGAGGAGGAGGAGAAGGAGATCTGCAAGGAGACCGAGGATGGATGATTTTCTTTCCTCTTCGCCTACGACGAGGTTCATTATCTTCATCATCTTCAAGATAATAATCATCAAGGCAAGTACATCCTGGGTCACACATACCAGAACCAGGAACATCCCAGATAAAGTGACCATCGATCTTTGCGATAAGAAAGATAAAGAAAAAGCTTCGCAACCATGGCATCCAGTTCTAATTCAAGTGAGATTTCCCCTGTTACTCTTTCCTCTACTTTATCTCTTCCTAAATCCTGCACAAAATACTCTGCTTCTAAAATTGAGAATCTTATAGAATATTCCTATATTCCTGACTCTGCACAAATTTCTGCATGGGTATTTTTTCTTGGATAGTTGGGACTGACTGGATCATAGCCGTAAAGGATAGCCTGGGAAGAGTCTGTTCTTGTTCTGGAGCCTGAGGCTGTTTGAAAGTCATTCGAACGGTTCCATCATTCCGTTTTTCAAACATAGCCTGTGAAGTTTGAATTGATTGGGAGTTTTGGTGGAATTGCTCGTAATTCGTGAGCCATTCCAAAGGCATAAGCTTTAGGAGGTCAGGTTTGGAGATTTGCCTGGGAATTTGGATGATTGTGGGAATAGTGTCTGTGTCAGCCAGGATCATGACTGTATCTATGGAAGTGCAAGGAGTAGGCAGATCAAAGGCATGATTTTGGAGACGGTAGACCAGCTGGTGGTGTAAAGTTGCCATTTTGGAAGTGACAACTTGTTCAGCTCCTTGGAGTTGGATCTGAACCTTTAAAGCTGTGGGCAAGTTTGGATCTTGCAAGGATAGGTTGAAATTTGGGTAGAAGGTGATCAAAGCACTACCGGCATAAAGTGTTGTGAGGACTGTACCGATAACGGCATGTTGGTAGTCTTTGAATCTAGTGTCTAGAAGTGCTAGACGAGCAGTAACCGGAAGACCTTTTCGGCCATGGAGGGTAAGGATGAGACGAATACCACCTAGATGTAGATGAGTATAACCTTCTCGTTTCCAAGAGGTTATGAGCTCAGGAGGATTTTCTAAAGTGACATATTGCTCAACTAAGGTAGACTGAAGGGCACACTGATCAAGCTTAGATGACTGAATATATTCTTTGGGAGTAGGACGACGAGTAGAGATAAGAGTACGGATACTACGAACGAAAGACGTATTTCGCCTATACAAGGAATAGGGACTAATTAACGGTATAGCAGACTCACTAACTTGTGCAGACTCGGGAATATAAGAATATTCTACTAGATTTTCTATTTTAGACGCAACTGACTTTGAACACGACGGAGGTAACGATAAAGTAGACGATAAAGTAACAGGAGTAACAGATGCAGTATTGTTTGAGGTTGAAGCCATGGTTGGAAGTTTCTCTCTCAACATTTCTAAGACAAACTCTTGAAGAATTACCATATACCACCCTCAGGAAGATCCTTGGGGAATACATAGACGATCTCCAAAGAATAAGAATCCATCATATATCTGATACTTGCTTGAAACCCTGAGATACAGTTTTTCCATTCCTCTTTGAAATCTTCATCATCTGCATAGAAGTCTTTTAGGTATTCAAAGCCAATAATTTCACTCTTTACCATGGTAAGAAAAAGGCATATTTACTTTGTTCAGTGACCCTGACTTATGCTAAACCATTGAATGTAGGCAATCCATCGAGCATGCATACGATTTGGCTTTGAACAATTTTTGAGGAATTTGAGAGCATGATATTACTTCACGCAGCACAGAAGCGATACTAAATTTTGTTCTACCGTACGTTCTTAATAACTCAAGAAGGAGGGCTCTCACAAAGAAGAAAATATCTCCATCGAGAAGCCCCTGAATATTATTGAAGAGAAGCTTGTGTGTTTTAAGGATGTTGTCTTTGTTGTCTTCAAATGGGTCATCTTCAGGCTTTTCATTTTCCTCTGCATGAGTCACCAAATTACTATTTGGTATCCTCATTTTGGACATTGGTTTGATGTGTGGCCAGGTTTGGAACAACGATAACATTAAGGATTATTACTACTGGGTAGATCTTTTGTTGGCCGTATATTTTGTCAATTACAATTTTGCATTGGTTTCCCAAAATTTTTCATAGGAGCTCTTCTCTTGTTAAGTTCATATCTCTGTAGGAATGAATGAGCATGGGGTGGCTTGATTACTAGCTTTTCATTTTTCAAGTTGCATTTCCACTGCTTTGGTTAGTTGAATGGCATTCTACAATGTATGCACTGGTTGCAACCCAACTCAGGGCATAAACCATCCAAGAATCAACTAACTATCTAGGCGATCTCATGGGAATTATTTCGTTCCATAAGCCTTCGAAATTTGAGGGCAAATTGTTCGACTATTTTGGCTCCTAGATGATCGTTGTTGTACTCACGAAACAAGGCTTGTACAAAGTCAAGAGGCAAAAATTGTTCCTTTAGTATATGATGCATGTGATGCCATGTCTTGACCTTTCTTTTTCCTTGTAGCATACAAGAAGTCTGTAGATTGTCCCACCAAACTACAACAACACCTTTGAGTTTATACATACTACCTTGACTTTCTTTGATTTGGTAAAGTCCGTTGTTTCAAAGAATCCTTCAACAGGGAACTCTTTAATGCCTAGTAGTCCATTGAATGATGGGAGGTCAATTTTTATACGGTAGTCATTTTAATGGGTTTCTTGTCGTTCATCTTCTATCTCCTCTTCATTTGAATCGCTTGAAAAGGTAGAGTAGCTTTTGTATTCCTACTAGAGCTACGTGTCTCCTTAGTCCTATTGGTCTTCTTTTGCTCACCAAAATAATTTCCTGAATCAACAATATCAATACCCTTTGCTTATTGACTATTTCGTTGGGCAAGTCTTAGCTCTTTTAAATCTTCTCTCACACCAAGTAATGATTTTTCCATTGCTGTAATATGGGGTTGTATTGACTATAGGGCTTTCATTGTTTCATGCCATACTTCTGCTGAATGTGTTTGTGACTGTTTAAGTTGCTCTATCCTTTTTGTAATTGGATCTTCAAATTGAGTATTGCTTTCTCTAGAAACCATTTTATTTTTTTTTTATTTTTTTGGTTTTTTGTTTTAAAAGAACAAAAAATTATAGGATAATAATGTAATTAAAAAGTCATGGGACAAAATTGTAAATAAGCAAAAGATTGTGTTGCCGGTGATAGTGACTGGAAAATTGAATAAGGATGGTCAGATCTGAAAGATTTGAGGTCAGTGAATGTGATGGTGGTGGTGATTTCACTCAAATCACTGTGATTTGATCAAAAAATTGAATTAAAGCAGCGGCTGATGGCTTGGTTTTGGTTTTTGAATGAGTCGGCGGTCGGTAGGGGGGAGTGGGCTAGAAAGAAAGGCCCGATGATGGTGAACGAATTGGTAGTGGTGGAGGCTAGTGAAACGCAGCAGATGGCAATAAATTAAGCGGTGGCTTTGGCGGTGGTTTAACGGCTTTTCGGTGGTGATATGGGTTGGGTTATGATGGTCGGCTTATGGATGTTCAGATGGTAAAGAGGATCGACCGAAAGGAAGAAAAATGGTGCTGGCAGCAGGCGCGTGCAATGGCTTTTAAGATGACTCGGTTTGTTTGTTTTTTTTTTTTTTTGTTGCTTTTTTTTTTAAGTTGATGGAATTAATGGTTGATGGGGAAATGATTTGCATATGGAAGGTGGTTGATTGTTAGTAAAGCTCTGCCTGGTACAGAAAAAGGCTCTAATACCACTTGACGCAACACGGAAGCGGTATGAGATTTCATTATAGTGTACGTTCTTGAAAACTCAAGAAGGGGGCTCTCACAAAGGAGAAAATATCTCAATTGAGAAAATACTGAGTATTATTAATAAAAAGCTTGTATATTTATACTAGTTAGGATTATCCTATTCCTAATAAAATTATGGTTCCTTATAAGAAAATGAATATGACTTAAACAAGAAAATATAAAATAAGTCCTAATCAAACTAGGAAAAAGGAAATTAAATTTATACTCCTACTACGACTAGGTTTGTCCTACATCATGATGTTTTAGCTGCAAAATAGTGGCAAAAATAGTTTTAGTTTACTACTATTTTTGTTGTTGTTTTGTAGAAAAAATCATGATGTTTTACTTACAAAACTGCAACAAAAATTACTTTTATTTTACTAAAAAAAAAAAAGATATTTTACTTGTAAAATTGTAGCAAAAATAGTTTTAGCAAAAAAAAATCATGATGTTTTACCTACAAAACAACAGCAAAAATAGTTTTAGTTTACTACTTTTTTTGCTACTATTTTAACTCCTACCATAGTCCAGATCCCTAAACAGATTCCTAAATCTGAGCTCCTCAAACTCATGCCGCTTGAATGGCTTTCTAACTACAAGAAGTTCCATCAGAACTCTCAGCCTCTCCAAACCCATCTTTTGTAGCTATTTTGTAGAAAATAAAGCTGTTGTGTAATTATTTGTTGGTTTGTTAACTTTTATTATAAGATATATTTTGTAAGTTGGCATTAGACAATGACCATAACATAGTGGCTAAAGGAACAGTGTTTATGGATAATAAACCAAATGCAACTGGACGTGGCATACAATTTACATCTACTGATGTACGTGTGTCTATGGATGTTGCAATCTAAAAAAATGCTCTTTTCTATTTGTCAGCCGAGCTATTGGATCTATTGTGGCTTGGCCTAACAAATTTGTTATTACAAGTGATAATGAGTTTGTACCATATATTCGAATAGGTAGTTATTATTTTTTGTTTAATTGGTTTTCTCTTTTAAACGTTATGTACCAAAGATTGGTTGTTAATGACTTGATGAAGTGAGAGTTATCATGACATTTTTAGTTTTAAACTAGTATCACTTAGAGAGTAAATGATGTGTTTTTATTACATTTTTTATTACATTTTGCATGAGTATTTGCGTAAGCTTAATTGTGAAAAATTAGTTTTGTTTTAGATCACTTGGAGCTTTGATTATATGCATGATTGTAGGTGATCAAAGAGCTCAAGTTTTATAGATGGAATGCTAATGCAGCAGACTTACAAAGATGCCAAAAGAACTTAGCTGCAGAGAAACTAAAACAAGTCTGGAATAGATAAGATGTTGTAGCCGTTGTTGCATCAATCCTGTAGCAACTGCAAACGAGAGTTCGTGCGTGTTTACTGAAACATTCGATCGAAAGTTTCCAAAAATAAAAGATGCGCGGCCACATGATTTTGGTTGCCCTAATTCTAAGTTATAAATGGATCACATATGAAAGAAATAAAGGGGAGCTGTCATTCCAAGAAAATAACCGAGAAAATAAAAGAAAAGAAAAGAAAAAAATAAGAAAGAGTTGAGAGCTGCAACAGGGAATTCAAGGGAAAAAGAAGGTGAGATCGCAAATCCTGAGCTAAACTTTGTTGTTGTTGAGTGTCAAACAAGCTTAATGTCTATTTGACTGATATATACATGTTGCTCTAAATTTGCTGCAATATTTTATCTTGATTTTATTTATTGCAAATCCCCATTTTGGCTGACCACCCATTTAGTGGATACTAGCTAAGAAGGAGCTTAAAAAAGGTATGACTTAGTAGAACAAATTAAGACAATACATGATTTTAGATTGGGTTTCCTGAGTTGAGTTAATCTCGATTTGAATAAGACCATGCTTGATTTAAAATTAGTGAAGAACTAGACATAGGGATTTACCTTGTAAGGCAATTGAAACCTAGAACGCATAATGTTATATCTAATGTTAACATAACAACTGGTCATTGTTAGGTTGCATTTAGATATAATATATCCAACAGGCAACAACTGAGGATGCATGAGGGATTCTGCCTAGTACTGTACTTGATGCTGTAGCAACGAAATCTTAATTGGAAAAAAATAGTCAATACCATTAAGTGAGTTGGGTCACTCAACTACTCTTTCTCCATTGAGTTTGTCTTCGTCTTTGACTTGAAATTTTTCCTTATTGCAATTTGTTTATTGCCCAGTTCATTAATTGATGTTTGCTCTTACAGATGTTCCATCATCCTACCAACCTGTTCGTGACAAACTCCTCCCATTCTGTCCAGAAAATCACAGTCAGTTTACTCACTCATTTCCTCTGTGGAAAAACCCTATAACATCAATTCCTAAGGAGACGATCTGAATACTCATCATTATATTATTTGTTGTGTACACTTGCACATTGACACATATAGCAGTAACATATCAGCAGTTCTCAAGATGTAGCATGTCCAAGTATGCCTCCAATTGTGAAAAATGTTTTTTCATTTGATAAGATTGTGATGCAGCCATATGCATCCATTATAATCCATTTTTATCTAAATATGTTTGTTAGCACTAGTAGAAAATATCAGTAACATGTTTACTTATAACAAGTTTATTATCAGTGATCATGCTACAACAAAAATGATGACTCTCTTTTTTTTTTTGTCAGTGAAACTGTGCCACCAAAGTATCAAAAAAATATTGATGCTTGAATATCACATAAATAACGAGATTATAGTATCAAACAAATATTGATTCCGGGGATAACAAATATAACAATTGATATTATGGTGTCAACATTTATTTGAGAAAAATTAAGAAAAATTATAACAATAAAAAAATTATGGACCAGCCCCGGCTCGCGGCTTCAGGCCCAGCTCGCATCCAAAAACCATGGACATGGGCTGCAAAACTTGAAGCCCGCAGCCAATGGGTCTGGGTAAGGGCCTGTGGAAAAAGCCTGGGTTTTGGATTAAAAAAAAAAAAAACAAAATGCCAAATCAATGTTTCACAAATCACACAACAATCCTTAAAATTTAAAAGCAACAACCGACACCCAATAGTGGAATCCAACTAGCTATCACCGATTGAAATTGATCCATTCATTGCCAATTGAACTCATTCATCTACACCACCAGCGAGCTAAACCAGCAGCCACGTGACACAATGTAATGGGCTGCAGACATGGAACACAACAGGCAGTAGCAGTGAAGCAAACGTAGCATTAGCAGCCTGCACCTGCACCCACACGATGCAGAAGCAGCGGCCAGCGCAGCAATAGCCACTCGAACTCGCATGATGTAGCAACAGTGAACCCAGCGGCAGCCGCTTGAACTCGCGTGATATAGTAGCATCAAACCCAACACAACCCAAACCGCCTCAAGTAATCTATGACTTTTTTTGTTGTTGAGATTATTCTGAAATTCTGAGATTTTTATTCTATGATTAATTATTATCTTTACATGATATTAGAATTTCAATGTTCAAACCCTTCCGCTGTCAACGACATTCAAATAACTTCTATGTTATAGAATGAAATCATTCATGATGGTGCAATTGGTGCTTGCAATTCATTATTTATTTCCAAATGCTTTTGATTAATTTTTTGCCTAATGCATATGCCCATATTTCATTAAATTCTTTTAATTTTGGGTTTTTGGTCACCGTTTTAATAATTCTTAGTTTCCCATTTCAAAAACAAGTTGATTATCTTGAAATTAAAATCTTTTAATTTAGTCTTATTAAAAATTTATTTACAAAATTAACTGAAGCCCAGGCCCAGCCCAAGCCCAGCCCAGGTCCGTCTAAGCCCAGCCCAAGCCTAGCACTTTTAGAGGGCTTGGACTTGTTTCTAATAATATGGGCTTGGGCTTTAAAAAGCCCAGCCCAAGCTCATATTTTGCCAACCCTAATTGCTCAAAGGTACTGTTCACAGGTACATTTCATGGTTATTGTTCACATTACTGTTCATCTGCATAAAAAATATTACTTTTCCAAAATAAAATAAATTATAGAAATTAAACGACACAGAGAATTTTACTTGGTTCTAATTAATCAATCCTACGTCCACAAGGCCACGCCTAGACGAAAAGTAATTCACTAACTTGAGATGTTACAACCTATGGATTTACCAAACTTAAGACTTTCACTTATAGTTTATCATCATATAGCTTACTCAACCTTGAACTGAATCTACTTCTCTTGAATAACTACTACCTCTCTTGATCCACGATCCTAAGGCACTTCGCAAAGTGATCAATTCTGCAATGTCTAGTGATCCAAGATCCACATATATGAAAATAAGTAGTCTCATTATAAAACTTTGAACAAAGAAGATAAGAGAACAAATCAACATAATATTATGCACCAAATCCGGATTCTCTAAAGAGGAGGTTGAATTTTGCTTCTCTTTATACAGGCACTGGGATTTCACAAATATTGCAAGTATTAAAAGATTTGGATTCTTTCAAAATAAAAGTTTCTTTCCTCTTATAATTCATACGAATCTAAATAGGAATAAACCTGGTCTTCTTGCCTTACTTGTCTCCTACAAAATATCTAGAGCATTTAATAAACTTCCTATTTGAATCAACTTCCTGCTCTGAATAGATCTTATGCGCCAATTATAGAATCTCGTCATTAATTGACTTGCTAAATTAGACATCTAATTAAATTAGGAAAAAATATTCCTAAGAAATTGAAATCTCACTAAATTAGGGAATTAATAAGTTAATCCTTATTACAAGATAAATAAAATTCTAATTTAATTAGACTTGCCGTAAGATGCTAACTCTATAAATAATGGACTAAACAATCACCCTTTTCTTTGCATGCTTGTGGCAAAAGCAATCCAACAGAAATCTTCCATGAAACTTGGCACTAAAACATGAATCTGAAACAAGCATAAACAACAACAAAGGAACCAACCAAAATAATTGGCAATTAGCATATTAGTTCATTTAAATAGACCAAGGAAAGAATTAAAATAAAATGCTGATTTTATTCATCAATAAATTGTAAGGCAACACTAAGCAGAAAATCAAGAGCAATAAAAAGATAAATTCCCCCTAAGAATTAGAAATCCAAAGATCTAAAAATTCTTAAACAAAATTAAAATCTCCCCCTAGAATTAAAATACTACTTCCCCTAACTTATTATATAATGCAGTTAATGACTTGAAATGAACAATTACTCCCCCTCTAAGAACATATAGTTCATCTAAATGGGTAGAGAGGGTGGTAATATCATGACTTTTTTTAAAATCTTAGCCTCAAGATGGACAAATCAGGAGCAAAATAATTAGATGGAGGAGAAGAGCAAACAGAGGCCGCAACAAAGTTAAGAAGATTATGAATTGCACTTGGATGGGCTCCACTGTTGACGGCGCATAAGGTCACAGGCGGCAACAGTTAGTGGTCGGTGATGGCAGAAGGAATAGTGGCGGTAGTGGTGGTCATCTTAGGGTCAAAGGTGGAAGGTCCAAAATAAAGCCTATTTTTACGGGGATCACTTTCTATGGAGTCATTGTCATTTGAATGCATGGATTCTTCAGGAGGCACTTGTCCAAATTTGGGACTAGAATCCTCATCATCATTAAGAATATGAATCTCATGAGGTCGTCCATAGCCAAAACAAAGGTAAGGTGGAAGAGTGCAACAAAACTTAGAATTAGGTTGAGCATGAGAGTTCTCACCTTGCTTAAACTTAGAGAGACTTGAAGCCATGGAAGAGGAATATTAAAAATAAGAAAATTAAGCAAGAAGAAGTGAGGAGGAAGCCAAAAACTTGAGTGAAAAACAATGATCCTAGAGGTTTCCTTATATAGAAGAACTAGCCTTATTCAAAGAGGAGTAAAAATCCTATATTCACAACGAAAGGAGTAAGAAAGAAGATTTGAATCCAATTTAAGGCATCATTAATCCTAAATATTAGGCAAAGAAGATTTGAATCCAATTTAAGGCATCATTAATCCTAAATCACATAGAAGAATAATAACCAAGCATAATCTAACTCAAATAAGTCAGGAATATTAAGAAAAATGCAAAAACAAAATGCTATGCATGATATTTTTTGAAACAATGTCGCAGTGCAGATGAGGGAAATTCAAAATTAAACTGGGAATGAATGAAATGGAATTAGATTGCGATCCATATATCATTGGAAACTTATTGAATAAGCTTTTCATAGGATTTTATAGAACCAAATTTAGAGTTTTGTAGACAAAGCTATGACCAAAAGAATGCAAGCTGTTTAGTTGTGATGGCAAAAACTTTTTGATGCATTTGAGAAAACAAAATTAAGGTTTTGCTTAAAAAATGTGTGACTCTTAAACCCTAAAATCATATCAATATGCAAGAACATGATGATTCACATGCATCATCATCAAAAAAATCTTCAAAAATGATTTTTTTAAATAATGCATTAATAACAAACTTGAACAGGTGACAAAACAATATGTCTGGGAATTTTCTACAACAAATATTAATCCATGAAACTCTAATTTCCTCAAATAAATAAAGATTAGGGAAATTTAAGCTTTTGTGTGTGTATGTAAACAATTCAATCTAGACATTTTTTCCCAAAAATTCATCAATTTTCACAGTCAAAGTCTTAAATATGAAATATAGAGTTGGTCAAAATAACCTTATCATCTTGATCTTCAATTTTGACTGTTTAAATTGTGACAGACATTTTTGTCAAATTGACATGAATTGCATGCTCTAGGTTATTTTTTTTTAGCATTAGAACTCCTTTGACAGCACATGTTTTCATAATTTTAGTTAGTAACTTGTAGTTCAAATGACCCATCTTTTAATGCCATAATTCTGTGTAATCAAGAGTGGTCTTATGGCAAGTAGTTGAGCTAGGCAATTTATAATAGTGATTAGATGATCTTTGTCCTTCCAAAATGCAATTTCGATCAATATCGAGAACACGACATTTGTTCTTACCAAAATGGAAAAAAAAGGTTCTGATCACAAATTTACGTAATACTGAGTAAATTTGCTTTAAGATCCTCCACATGCAGAACATTGTCAAGTTTTGGAAAACCTTCCACATTTAGTGTTCCCTTTCCTTTTCACGCCATCAGCAAAAGTCACATTTTCTTGATCAACTTTTTGATAATTGATCAAGGCACTTCTATCACCTGTTATGTGTCTAGAACAACCACTATCAAAGCACCAAAAGTCAGTAGTGCAAGCTCTTAAGGAAATAAAGGAAACATAAGCTTTATAATTAGTCTTCCTTATCCAAGTGGTTCTAGGTTTATTTTCATTAGTCACAACCTTAGGTATAGGCGTCATCCTTGGTTTTCTATAACAATAATTAAAGAACATAGCCCTTTTCATATATTTTATGAGCTTGAAGCAATTAGATCTTATATGTCCTTTAACATGGCGAAAATGAAAAGTGAGAATAAACCTTTTGTTCTTACCTTGATGAATTGGTGAAGAATGTACCAATTGATATCCAAGACCATGATGATCTGAGCTAGATTTACTAATTGACAAAATATGATCTAACTTTTGAGTTTCAGAATTCATCATTTTGAGTGACGTTTTGGTATTCTCTAATTCTGTTGTCACTACAAGCAATTGGTTATCTTTGTTAATAAGTAAAGACTTGTAATGAATTACCCGACTGTCAAGTTTCACCTTACATCAAAGTATTTTAGACTTCCTCCCATTTAGCGAACATCATCTTGTAGCTTTCATGAAAAGCTTTCTTATCATTTATACCAATGTCGCTGACATTGCTATCTGATTCATGTTGCATAGTTGTGTCAAGACCAGAATCAGTGTCTTCCTTGTGACGAGCTATGAGTGAGGCTTTAGATGTGGATACACCTCCGATGTTTGATTCTTGTTCATTGTCTTTAGATGTTTTGACACGTCGTCAAGGACAGCAAATCCTCCAACAAGGTCCTCTTTGTCAACGCTATCATTTGAATCATTATCACTTCAGATGCATTGTATTGTTTTCTTTTTCATGAGAGTATTAGCGCATTGTGTTTGTATGTGCCCTATGCCTCCACATTCTCTGCATCGAATACCCTTAATGCTATCATTTGAATCTAATAACTCTATGAAATTAGAGTTATAATGGCATTTTTATACTCAAACCAATATTACTTAGAGTGTAAATAATATATTTTTTTGTTATATTTTGCATGAGCAGTTGTTTAAGTTTAATTTCAATAAATTGGTTGTCTTAGAATACTTTGTGATCTGATTATGTGCATGATTGTAAGGGACCAAAAAGGTCAAGCTTTATGGGCAATCCAAGGTTTCCCAAAATGGAAGACATGTGGCTATAAGCTTTTGGTTGCCCTAATTCCGAGTTATACAAGGAGAACACATAAAAAGAAAGAGTGGAGACAAAAAAAAAAAAAAAACAAAGAAAAAAGAGATTTGAGGTCAGTAACAGAGAATTCAAGGAGAAAAAGAATGAAAGATCGTAAGATCAAGCAGAACTCAATTCCTCATCTTTTTTTTTTTTGTTTTCTTTTATCATCTATGAGAATGTATTTGATAGTTAAAACAATTCTTGTTAATGTTTTAATGCAAATCATGAACTAAATTTTGTTGTGGTTGAATGTGAAACAAGCTTGACGGTTATTTGACTAATATATTTGTGTTGCTCTAGATTTGCTACAACACTTTGTCTTGATTCCACCCATTTAGCGAATACTAGCTAAGAAGGAGCCTGAAAAAGGTCTGACTTAGTGGAATAAATTAAGACAACATGATTTTAGATTGGGTTTCCTAAGTTGAGTTAATCTCGATTTGAATATGGCCATGCTTGATTTAAAATTAGTGAAGAACTAGACCTAAGGATTCACCTAATAGGGCAATTGAAACCCAAAATGCATAATGCCTTAGCTCAGAACAACATTCTCCAGAAAATCGATTCAAAAATCAGAATATAACAACTGGTCATTATTAGATTGCATTTAGATATAAGATATCCAACTGGCAACAACTAAGGATGCATGAGGGATTCTGGTCAGTACTATAGTAAATGATGTAGAAAAAAAAGTCAAAATCATTAAGTGGGTTTAAACACTCAACTTGCCTTTTCCATTGAGTTTGTCTTTGTGTAGAGAGCTGAGACTTTACCGTATTGCATTTTGTTTGTTGCATCCCTAATCTATTTAGTTTCATTAAATATTTTATTTTAATTTAGACTGAAATTGCTTTATTAAGATTGCTGTAGCAAATCTGATAACATCAATCCCTGTGGAGATGATCTGAATACTCAAAAGCATATTACTTGTTGTGTACACTTGCATATTGACACATATAGTAGTAAGAAATCAACAGAATCATCATCACTCCTTATAAAGAAGCTGCGTGCGAGGTTTTAAAAGTGGATGCACCTCCGATGTTTGATTCCTTTTCATTGTCATTAGTATGTTTTGATATATTGTCATGGACAACAAGTCCTCCAACAATGTCCTCTTCTTCAATGGCTAAAATTTTATGATGATATCTAGGATGGATAGATTTTAAGATTTTTTCACAAATTTCCTCTTCAGAAATAGGCTTTCCAAAAGTAAAAAAATCATAAACCATAGGAATGATTCTAGAATTAAATTCATATATGGTTTCATGTTCATGCATTTTCAAGTTCGCAAAATTAGATGTATGATTCTGAAGTTTATAACGTTTTACTGTATTGTCGCCTATCCAGATGTATCGAGTTCATCATTGGTCCATTCTTTAACTAGCTTTGGAGATTCTACACTATCTTCATCAATTTTGGTGGGTGGAGTATGTTCAGTAAGTAGGCATCGCCAAACTCTTTCATCAATAGCTATTAGATAAATTTTCATCTTTTCCCAATAAGCATAATTTGTTCCATCTAATACAGGTGGACGAGCTAAAAAACTTCATTCTCTTAGCAAATTCATACCTACAAAATAAATCTAGGTTCTAGGATTCTCACCAAATAAACGGTTAGTGTCTGTCTTCGATACCAATTAAAAGGAATCGAGATCTATTACAAAAAGATGTAGGCAGTTAAAACCCTAGAGTTAACTAATTTTTGAAAAAATCATTCATTGTTACTGTTTACTGAAACTATTTATAGTAAATTCATACCTACAAAATAAATCTAGGTTCTAGGATTCTCACCAAATAAACGGTTAGTGTCCGTCTTTGATACCAATTAAAAGGCATCGAGATCTATTGCAAAAAGATGTAGGCAGTTAAAACCCTAGAGTTAACTAATTTTTGAAAAAATCATTCATTGTCACTGTTCATCAGTACTGCTCATGGTTAATGTTCACGGTTACTGTTCATCCACATAAAAAATATTAATTTTCAAAACACAATATATTACAGAAATTAAACGACACGGAGATTTTTATGTAGTTCAGATTAATTAATCCTACATTCACAAGGCCATGCTTAGATTAAAAGCAATTTACTAAGTTGAGATGTTACAACCTATGGATTTACTAAATTTAAGACTCTCACTTACAATTTATCACCATAGAGCTTACTTAACCTTAGACTGAATCTGCTTCTCTTGAATAACTACTACCCCTCTTAATCCACAGTCCTCAAGACACTTCGTAAAGTGATCAATAGTAATTCTTCAAATCTTCAATGTCTAGTGATCCAAGATCCACATATATGAAAAAAAGTAGTCTCATTATAAGACTTTGAACAAAGAAGATAAAAGAACAAATCAACATATTATGCACCAAATCTGAATTCTCCAGGGAGGAGGCCGAATTTTGCTTTTTTGCTTGATGCTCTGTGTTGTGTACCTTCAATTGTGCAAGTCTTAAAAGACTTGGATTCTTTTCGAATAAGAATTTCTTTCCTTTTATAATTCCTACAATCCGAATAAGAATAAATCTGATCTTCTTGTCTTACTTGTCTTATAAGAAATATCTAGAGAATTTAATAAACTTCCTACACCAATTATAGAATCCCGTCATTAATTGACTTGCTAAATTAGACATCTAATTAAATTAGGAAACAAATATTCCTAATAAATTAGTTTATATCTATCACACATATGTCACAAAAAAAGCGACGTTTTAATATTTTGGTGGTAAATTTGTTTTAATTTGAAAAAAAGAATTTGGCGGGTATTATGAATTTAGTTTTAAATTTTGGCGGTTCCTTATGGGTCACAAGTTTATGATATTAATATGGAGTCATGATGAGAATTGTTTTAAATAATAACATTGTAAAAATAATTTTTAATATTTTTTAAATTAGAAATTACTTTTATAATTTTATAAATTCCATCGAAATTTATAAGTCAAAATATGTATAAAATCAACACATCCAAATTATCTCAACAATACCATCAAAACATCACTAGGAAAAGAGTAATTGTAGTTACTGGAAAAGGATGAGAACATGTAGAGGAAGGTCAGGTATTTTTGAAGGATGGGTCAGACCTGATGATCTTGAGGGCTTTGTTGTATATTGGCAAAGGAGGAGCTGGCTTTGGAGGCTCTGGTGGAGGAGGTAGGAGTATGAGGATGGACTATCTTCCTCTTGCTCCTTTTACACCTTCAGGGTTCATCGTCATCATCAGAGAAATCATTATCATACAAGCAAGTACAGCCTGGATCACACATGCTTGAGCCTGGGACATCCCATATGAAATGGCCGTCTATTTTTTCAACATAGACAGGATAGCCATCAGAGGACAAATGGTGAATAGGAATGTCTTCTTGAAGGGTCTGAACTGCTGTGATCATAGTAGTATAGGAGAAAGACAGAGTTTTGCTAAGAGGTTCAGTAGGCGACTGAAAAGTCATTTTTACTGTACCGTCTGGTGTTTTCTCAAAAGAGGTTTCAGAGGTTTGGGGAGGCTGGGAGTTCTGGTGGAATTTTTCATAATTTGAAATCCATTCAAGGGGCATAATTTGAAAGCCACCAAGTCTTTAGACTGAGGAGTCTTTTGTCTGGGAGTGTTTTTTGTTTGAAGTCAAGGATTTTTGGAAAAGCTAAATTATCAAGTCGGACAAGAAAGTTATGGCTGAGGAGGTGGAATTCAAATTTCTTTATGCCATACTTTACTGCAAGGATTTCTTTATAGATCACATGATAATTCTGTTCTGCGGTGGAGAATTTGCGACTTGCATGTGCATAAAAGTGTTCTTTTCCATTTACTTCTTCAAGAAGGATGACACTCCAATAAAGATCACTGGCATCGGTTTGCAGGATTCGGTTTCCATTGGATGGGATTTTGAGTAGAGGAGGATTTTGGGCAATCTTTTTTAGTGTGGCGACAGCTGTATCTTGGGCAGGACCCCAAGGAGGAGGATTCTGACCAGTAGCCCGCATGCTCGGGTATTCCAGCCGATATACCGAACGATTTAGTAAACAATAACAAGACTTAACACTAACATTCTTCTAACAGTCTTACCACTAACCCTACTTATTCACCTGAACAGCCATCTAACATAAATAGTAAATCTAGGAATAAAGTCACGAAGGTAATTGATGATCCCTAAAAACTGTTGGACTTAACAGTTCTTGGGCTATGTGTGGACCGGGATGGTAAGTACCATCATGTATGACCATTCCTAGGAAGTTATATGGAAGATTGGACCAGAATACTCTTTTTGTCAGAAAGTATAATGCCATAGGTTTGAAGGATTTCATGGAATTGGGCTAAGAGAAGTTCATGGGCTTTGTGGTCTTTTGAGAAGAGGAGAATGTCATCTATGTAAGGGTGTGCAGAATACGTGGCGTTGTTACACCAGAGCAATGCTACACGAAGTAGCCTTTGGACCAGTAGCCCGCATGCTCGGGTTTCCAGCCGATATACTACCGATCACTGGAATAGCTGCTCGGGTTTCCAGCCGATATACTACCGATCACTGGAATAGCTTACCGTCATTATTCAAGAACAGTACTTCAACACTTACCACCCAAAACACAAGCCTTCCATGGCTATTCAACAGGGTGAACTGTGTCTGGTACTCTACTCATATAATGAAAGCATAATCCTTTTCAGAATCAGAAGAGGATTCTGTTGGTAGAGTAGATGCATTAAGGCTTGAGGACTCAGAAGACTGAGCAGATAACTCATCTTTAGAATCTTCATTAGGAGGAAGATTTAAAGAAAGCGTATGCTGAGATAGCATATGAGTTGTGTAAGGATCTGCAGGTTGTTTATCTTTTTGGGTGAAATGAGACGTGTCTGCTGGAGGAGGAGTTGGCTCAGATATTGTAAGAGGAGGCATAGACACTGGTTTTGGAAATTGGGTGTATCCAGGAGAGTGAGGAGCATGAGATTGCTGTGGAGGTGCAGTATAGGATGAAGAGGCTTGAGTTGGTTGTTGAACCGGAGTTGGTTTCGGTTTTGGCACATACGTTGGAGCTTGAGGTTTTGTTGGTTTTCGGAAGAGGGTAGAAGTCATTCCAAATACTTTGGAATAATCTGTAGGTTGTTTGGTTTGTGAGGGATTATAGAAAGGTTGATATTGGCTGAATACTGGAGTAAAAGAAGGTAATTGATTTGTTGGTGGAAACAGTGGAGGTTGCTTGTCAGCTTCAATTCTAGAAAGCTCAGCTTTTAGCCTTCTGATTTCAGTTTCTTTCTGGGTAAACTCAGGACCCCAATTGCTGTGTTGGATCATTTGTCTGAGCTCAGTATAAGTTGTTGAATACGATTCTTTAGGCCCAGGTGGATCTGTTCAAGCCTGGAAGCCAGGTTGTCAACTTGAGATGAAGTGGCCTGGATCTGTTCAGTAACAGTTCCGATTTTTGAATCGATTTTCTGGAGCATATTGTTCTGAGCTAAGGCATTATGTGTTTGCCAATTCAAGACTGTTTCAAAGGGTCTTGGTTCTTCAGGTTGGCCATTTGAAGCTATGGCTGAAGGGACATAAGGTCGGGAAACGGTGGATGTCTGTTGATCCACAGACTTTTCAAGAGCAGGAAATTGTGATGTATACGCCGGAGAAACCGGTGTAAACATATAGCAAGCCAAGGGCTGTGGCGGTGTTGGCAAAAGCGGAGGTAAGTCAGATCTGATTATCTTCAAGGCTTTTTTGTAGATAGGCAAAGGAGGAGCAGGTTTTGGAGGTTCTGGAGGAGGAGGAGAAGGAGATCTGCAAGGAGACCGAGGATGGATGATTTTCTTTCCTCTTCGCCTACGGCGCGGTTCATTATCTTCATCCTCTTCAAGACAATAATCATCAAGGCAAGTAAATCTTGGGTCACACATACCAGAACCAGGAACATCCCAGATGAAGTGACCATCGATCTTTGCGACATAGATAGGATGACCATCTTTGTCAAAAGAGTAGATGGGTATTTTTTCTTGAACATTTGGGACTGACTAGATCATAGCTGTAAAGGATAGCCGGGGAAGAGTCTGTTCTTGTTCTGGAGCCTGGGGCTGTTTGAAAGTCATTCGAACGGTTCCATCATTCCGTTTTTCAAACATAGCCTCTGAAGTTTGAATTGGTTGGGAGTTTTGGTGGAATTGCTCGTAATTTGTGAGCCATTCCAAAGGCATAAGCTTTAGGAGGTCAGGTTTGGAGATTTGCTTAGGAATTTGGATGATTGTGGGAATACTGTCTGTGTCAGCCAGAATCATGACTGTATCTGTGGAAGTGCAAGAAGTAGGTAGATCAAGGGCATGATTTTGGAGACGGTAGACCAGCTGATGGTGCAAAGTTGCCATCTTGGAAGTGACAACTTGTTCAGCTCCTTGGAGTTGGATCTGAACCTTTAAAGCTGTGGGCAAGTTTGGATCTTGCAAGGATAGGTTGAAATTTGGGTAGAAGGTGATCAAAGCACTACCGGCATGGAGTGTTATGAGGACTGTACCGATAACGGCATGTTGGTAGTCTTTGAATCTGGTGTCTAGAAGTGCTAGACGAGCAGTAACTGGAAGACCTTTTCGGCCATGGAGAGTAAGGATGAGATGAATACCACCTAGATGTAGATGAGTATAACCTTCTCGTTTCCAAGAGGTTATGAGCTCAGAAGGAATTTCTAAGGTGACATATTGCTCAGATAAGGTAGACTGAAGGGCACACTGATCAAGCTTAGACGGCTGAATATATTCTTTGGGAGTAGGACGACGAGTAGAGATAAGAGTACGGATACTACGAACTAAAGACGTATTTTGCCTATACAAGGAATAGGGACTAATTAACGGCATAGCAGACTCACTAACTTGTGCAGACTCGGGAATATACGAATATTCTACTAGATTTTCTATTTTAGACGCAACTGACTTGGAACATGATGGAGGTAGTGACAAAAAGTAGACGATAAAGTAACAGGAGTAACTGATGCAGTATTGTTTGACGTTGAAGCCATGTTTGGAAGTTTTTCTCTCAACGTTTCTAAGACAAACTCTTTAAGAATTACCATATACCACCCTCAGGAAGGACGAAACAGTGGCTCTGATACCAAGATGGGTGTCATATACCACCAAATGCGTCAGTACGTGGCGTTGTTAAACCAGAGCAATGATTCACAAAGAATCCTTTGGACCAGTAGCCCGCATGCTCGGGTATTCCAGCCGATATACCGGACGATTTAGTGAACAATAACAGGACTTAACACTGACATTCTTCTAACAGTCTTATCACTAACCCTACTTATTCACCTAAACAGCCATTGGAGGCACAACGGTGACTTCGGAACTGGGCTTAACTGTTTGAATCTGAGAGGTTAAGACACATGGAGCTAGTTCACAACGTTCTGATACACAGGATCCTCAGAGAGGCAAGTGTAGAACATACTTGTTGATCAAAGATAGAAGATGAACTATGGAAGTTCCTATTGAGATGTCTAAGATAGTTGAGAGAGAGATGAGAAACTTAGAAAGCCATAAGGTAAGCAAACTTCATATATTATTGATTGATTTCTTCTTGCCTTGAAAGGCTTACAAGACCCCTTTATATAGGGGAGAAACCAAGCACACCGTACTTGACCAAGCAAGCACACTTTTTTAGAGAACATACTTATGAGCACACCTATTATGATTACACAAGGAAGAAAACCACCCACGTATTAAGATGGCACACCTTTGGAGACAAAAGGAAAGGAGGAGAACATACCACGTGTTGGCACACCTTTAGAGACAAAAAGAAAGGTGGAGAACATACCACGCTAAAAGCAAAAAAGGAAAAAGACAAGCACACTAATTATGACAAAGTGACAAAGCTATAAAGCATATGGATAAGACAGGACCCTTATCCAAGCATAATATACAAGACAGCTGGCGACTTCTTGTGGTCCGGATGGACTAGCTTGTGTCATAGGTGATGTCACCATCACCGTCAGTGCTACTGCTGTCGATAGTGTCACCCGTAGAATAGTATGTGGTGTAGTGGGAACAGTCTGCGGAGCAGGGACAATTGTCTCGATAGCGAACTTTAATCTTGGGTTTTCGCTTTGGTGGGTCCGCGTAGCGATCTGGAATATCAGAGGGAGGAACTTCTTTCATGAAACGGTACGTCTGTCTTTCGGATGGAGGAGATGGTGGTTCATCATCATAGACAGGTCGGAAATGACCGCAAGGGAGTGATTCATAATGCAGAGGGTATTTGGTGGTACCTTCATATGGATCTGGTGAGTGAGAGCAAGGTGGTCAAGAACTGGAGGCCATATTCGGATCTGGAGCTTGTGAGCTGGATCCTGGGGTATTGAACATACTGGAGGAACTAGGATTGGTGTGTCTGAATAAGGCTGGGAGAAGAGAGACATGAATTCTTCCCATGGATCTTGGGAATCTTGCCATAGGACATCTGTGTAATCAGGACGTTCTTCCTTGATAACAATACCGGAGGCTGGAGGAGAATGATTTGTGACATGAGTAGGATCTTGGCCTGGAGTAGGAATAAAAAGCATCTCATGCTGAGGACCGAGAGAAGTATGGTGAATAAGACATTCAGGAGGACTGTAGTGGTTGAGTTCATAGAGGAACCTTTTAAGTTCAGAGATAACTGGTGGATGATAGAGGAGAGGAAATGTACTTGGAAAGGTATTCCATTCGTACACTTGGTTTTGTGTCCAGAACAGTCGTGTGACTGGATGTTGGAAATAAGGTCGGTGGACAATGAAGACGGAGACATACTGGTTGGCTTGGTCTGGTGGAAGATGGTGGAGATTGTTTTGGTATGCCTTTGGAATGGCTCACGAATTACGAGCAATTCCACCAAAACTCCCAACCAATTCAAACTTCACAGGCTATGTTTGAAAAACGGAATGATGGAACCGTTTGCATGACTTTCAAACAGCCCCAGGCTTCAGAACAAGAACAGACTCTTCCCAGGCTATCCTTTACAGCAATGATCCAGTCAGTCCCAAATGCCCAGGAAAAAATACCCATCTATTCTTTTGACAAAGATGGTCATCCTATCTATGTCGCAAAGATTGATGGTCACTTCATCTGGGATGTCCCTGGTTCTGGTATGTGTCACCCAGGATGTACTTGCCTTGATGATTATTATCTTGAAGATGATGAAGATAATGAACCTCGCTGTAGGCGAAGAGGAAAGAAAATCATCCATCCTCGGTCTCCTTGCAGATCTCCTTCTCCTCCTCCTCCAGAACCTCCAAAACCTGCTCCTCCTTTGCCTATCTACAAAAAAGCCTTGAAGATAATCAGATCTGAGCACTTCTATGCTCCTCCTTGTAGATCTGACTTACCTCCGCTTTTGCCAACACCGCCTGCTATATGTTTACCCCGGTTTCTCCGGCGTATACATCACAATTTCCTGCTCTTGAAAAGTCCGTGGATCAACAGACATCCACAGTTTCCCGACCTTATGTCCCTTCAGCCATAGCTTCAAATGGCCAACCTGAAGAACCAAGACCCTTTGAAACAGTCTTGAATTGGCAAACACAGAATGCCTTAGCTCAGAACAATATGCTCCAGAAAATCGATTCAAAGATCGGAACTATTACTGAACAGATCCAGGCCACTTCATCTCAAGTTGACAACCTGGCTTCCAGGCTTGAACAAATCCACCTTGGCCTAAAGAATCGTATTCAACAGCTTGATACTGAGCTCAGACAAATGATCCAACACAGCTATTGGGGTCCTGAGTTTACCCAGAAAGAAGCTGAAATCAGAAGGCTAAAAGCTGAACTTTCCAGAATTGAAGCTGACAAGCAACCTCCATTGTTTCCACCAACAAATCAATTACCTTCTTTTACTCCAGTTTTCAGCCAATATCAACCTTTCTATAATCCCTCACAAACCAAACAACCTACAGATTATTCCAAAGTATTTGGAATGACTTCTATCCTCTTCCGAAAACCATCAAAACCTCAAGCTCCAACGTATGTGCCAAAACCGAAACCAACTCCGGTTCAACAACCAACTCAAGCCTCTTCATCTTATACTGCACCTCCACAACAATCTCATGCTCCTCACTCTCCAAGATACACCCAATTTCCAAAACCAGTGTTTATGCCTCCTCTTACAATATCTGAGCCAACTCCTTCTCCACCAGACACGTCTCATTTCACCCAAAAAGATAAACAACCTGCAGATCCTTACACAACTCATATGCTATCTCAGCATACGCTTTCTTCAAATCTTCCTCCTAATGAAGATTCTGAAGAAGAGTTATCTGCTCAGTCCTCTGATTCCTCAAGCCTTAATGCCTCCACTCTACCATCAGAATCCTCTTCTGATTCTGAAAAAGATTATGCTAATGTTTCCCGACTTCTCATGGTCGACACAAACCCGGATGCTCCTCTGACACCTCCTGAAGAAACCACTGAGGATCCTCTCAACTTTGAGGATCTTCCCCATGATATCCCTCATGTACCACAACAACCTGCTTCAACCAAACCATCAAATGGTCCCTGGTTCACTTTTGATGATGTTCCTCGCATCAAATGGCCTGCTAGAATTCAAGAATTTTCTGCCTGGATTGATCTCCAGCTGACCAGACCAGATACTGATCTTCCAACTGTCCTCAGAGAATTCGCAACCCGATTTTTGGGTTCACTCCGAGATTGGTGGGACAGTCTTGGAGAATACAGACAGTTATAGGTCATACAATTTCCAAATGCTGCTTCTGTTCTTGGCACCATTTATGAAACCATCATCGGTGAATCAACTGCAGCATTAGATATTGCCAGAAAGGAATACATGCAAATGAAGTGTTGTTCCCTGCAACAGAAAGATCTAGATTATCACTTCAAACGAATGTCCACTTTGTTCTACAAACTTGGTGGCTTCAATGATTCTACGTTAAAGCATGTCTTCATTGCCTCTCTCCCCAAAGAGATTCAAGCAGACCTCCAAGGCCAGTTACAAACGCTTCACTTAAGCGTTGACAATCTTTCTCTGGGAAAGATTTATCAGCTTGCACTTTTCTGTTTAGAGCGCATCTGTGAAAGAAAAGAATTCTTCAAAAATCTCATGAAGAACAATCAGCCTCTCAAGAGTGCATGCAAGAAACCTCATCTACAAATCAAATGCAAAGATGAGAAAAAGTGTCACTGTTCCCCGAAAAAATCCAAACACTTCACAAAATACAAAACCAAAGCCAATCCATCTAAACCTCGGTCAAAGAAATCCTATCGCTATTTCAGGCGAAAAGATCCCTCAAAGACCAGATCAGCAAAACACAGTCGTTGTTTTCTTTGCAAAAAGAAAGGCCACTTTGCAAAGGATTGTCCTAATAAACCTGCCAAGTCTGCCCGGCTCATCCAACATCTCCAGTGATCTCTTTCTCCAACAGATGACATTGAGTCTCTCTATTCTGAACAAGAATCTGCAGACCAAGATAGAGCCTTTGCCTTGGCTTCCTCAGACAGTGAAGATAGTGTGGTTGACGATTTTGATATTGTCCATGCTATCCAGCCAGGTACAACAGCTCCTCCAGTTCTGCTAGCAAAATCCACATTGTCCCCAGCAAATATGCAAAACCTGTTCCTGCCATTGGATTCATTGACACAGGCTCTCAAAGAAGTATGCTCCATACTTCCATTCTTCCTGCTCACCTCTGGACTACTCATCATGAATACTTTCGAGCCGTAGATGGCCAACTTTTCCAAACTCACTTGATCACCAAGCACCCTGTTGGGATTCAACTCTTCTCCAATTGCATCATTTGGTCCAAACTCATTGGATCAGACTTACCCAACAAAGACTTGCTCATTGGCTTTGACCTCCTTTCCAAAGCCTCTAAGATCCACATCACTGCCGATGGTATCTTGTACAAAAAGCAATACAAAGCTTATACGGACGTTCTCCGTTTGTATTCTTTATCCGATACAATACCATCATATTAGCCCATTTCCCAAAAGCTTCTAAAATTTTGTGCTGATTCTCATACCCAGTTCAACCATCCTTTTCCCCTCTGGAAAAATCCAGATTTCTTTATTAAGCTTCCCTTTAAGCTTAATGAGGATCTTAATCCTACCAAAGCCACTCATCCTGGCATGTCCCCTTCAGACCTCCTCCTGGCCCAACAAGAATGTGCCCAGTTGCTCCAACAAGGCCTTATTGAGCCCACAGACTCTCAATGGGCTTGCCAAGCCTTTTATGTGGAAAAACGGTCTGAAAAAGTTCGAGGAAAAAAGAGACTGGTCATTGACTATCAACCCTTGAACTGTTTCCTCAGGGATGATAAATTTCCTTTGCCCAAAATTCTGTCCTTATTTGTCCATCTCCAAGATGCAAAGGTATTTTCTAAATTTGATCTCAAAGCCCGATTTTTGGCAACTTGGTGTCCACCCTGATGACCGGCCCGAAACTGCCTTTTGTATACCTAATGCCCATTACCAATGGCGTGTCATGCCATTTGGGCTTAAGGTAGCCCCGTCATTGTTCCAAAAAGCTATGGTAAAAATCTTTGAGCCCATTCTCTACAGCTCATTGGTTTACATAGATGACATACTCCTCTTCTCAAAAGACCATAAAACCCATGAACTTCTCTTGGCCCAATTCCATGAAATCCTCCAAACCTATGGCATCATGCTCTCTGATAAAAAGAGTATTCTGGCCCAATCTTCCATCAACTTCCTAGGAATGGTCATACAAGATGGTACTTACCATCCCGGTCCACACATAGCCCAAGAACTGTTACATTTCCCTGAGTCCAATTTCACCAAAAAACAAGTCCAACCGTTTTTAGGGATCATCAATTACCTTCGTGACTTTATTCCTAGAGTACTATTCATGTTAGCCAGCTGTCCCTCATGTTAAAAAAGAATCCTCCTCCTTGGGGTCCTGCCCAAGATACAGCTGTCGCCACACTAAAAAAGATTGCCCAAAATCCTCCTCCACTCAAAATCCCATCCAATGGAAACCGAATCCTTCAAACCGACGCCAGTGATCTTTATTGGAGTGCCATCCTTCTTGAGGAAGTAAACGGAAAAGAACACTTCTGTGCACATGCAAGTGGCAAATTCTCCACCGCAGAACAAAATTATCATGTGATCTATAAAGAGATCCTAGCAGTAAAGTATGGCATAAAGAAATTTGAATTCCACCTCATCAGCCATAACTTTCTTGTCCGGCTTGATAATTCAGCTTTTCCAAAAATCCTTGACTTCAAACAAAAAACACTCCCAGACAAAAGACTCCTCAGTCTAAAGACTTGGTTCTCCCAATACGACTTCACAGTCCAGCATATAAAAGGGGATAAGAACCTCATCCCTGATCTACTCACCAGACCTCTAGCCTCTAAACAGATTGTTCATATCTCCTCTAATCTCTCATTTCCAGTTATAGCAATGGTATCTCCTTCAGTTCCTCCATTTTCCCAGTCTACACATCCATACATGAACCATGCTTTATCTATCAGAGCTTTTCCTCCTCAAACCACTTTCTCCAGTGTTCATCAAATTCAAGATTATGCAAAAAAAGTTCATCTTCCAATATCTTTTTAATGTCCAAAATCACAACCCCAGAAAGTTTCCTTTCTTTTCATCCTGACTGTATATTTCTTACCGATCTTTTTCTTCATCCTACCAGAGAATTCACAGATGATGAATTACGGTACATGTGGTGCCTCACAATACTATATGCTACTACTCTCACTGTTCCCCTTGTTTTATTACAGAATCATCTCAATGATCACTGGAATGCGACTTCACTCATCTGGACACTCCTAGAATGGTTTTCTCCACTAACATTGTTAGTGGCGAAAAGAACTCCACACTCTTTATTACCAGAACAATCTCCACCATCTTACACCAGACCAAGCCAACTAGTATGTCTCATTTTTCATTGTTCACCGACCCTATTTCCAACATCCAGTCACACGTCTGTTCTGGACACAAAACCAAGTGTACTAATGGAATACTTTTCCAAGTACATTTCCTCTCCTTTATCATCCTCCAATTATCTCTGAACTCAAACGATTCCTTTATGAACTTAACCACTACAGCCCTCCTGAAAGTCTTATTCACCATACTTCTCTCAGTTCTCAACATGAAATGCTTTTCATCCCTACTCCAGGCCAAAATCCAACTCATGTTACAAATCATTCTCCTCCAGCCTTCGGTATTGTTATCAAGGAAGAACGTCCAGACTACACAGATGTTCTATGGCAAGATTCCCAGGATCCATGGGACGAATTCATGACTCTCTTCTCTCAATCTCAGTCAAACACACCAATCCAAGCTCCTGATCTGACATGTTCAGAAGCACCATCCTCCAACATGTTCAATACTCCAGGATCCAGTTCACAAGCTCCAGCTCCTAATGTTGCCTCCAGTTCTCATCCACCTTGCTCCCACTCTCCAAATCCATATAAAGGTACCACCAAATACCTTCTGCATTATGAATCACTCCCTTGCGGTCACTTTCGACCTATCTATGATGATAAACCACCGTCTCCTCCATCCAAGAGACAAACATACCGCTTCATGCCAGAAGTTCATCCCACTGATGTTCTAGATCGCTACGCGGACCCTCCAAAGCGAAAGCCCAAGATTAAAGTCCGATATCGAGATGACTGTCCCTGCTCAGAAGACTGCTCCCATTACACCACGTACTATGCTACAGGTGACGCTACCGACAGTAATAGCATTGATGGTGATGGTGATATGACCTATGACACAAGCTAGTCCCTCTGGACCACAAGAAGCTTATCGCCAACCTGTCTTCTCTCCATCATGAAAAAAGAAAAAGAATAAGAGTCCTGTCTTATCCTTTCTTTATTTGCTTTTTAGGTGTGCTTCCTTTTTTGTCATATTGTAATAATTAAGTGTGCAAGTGTCTCGTTGTCTGCCTTTAGTAGCTTTTGCTTTAATCATGTTAAGCAATGAGTGCTTTTCTTGTTGTAAGATTCTCTCTTCTCACTATATAAGAGAAGCAAGAGAGCGCTTGTATTCAAGAAGAGTTCAAATTAATAAGATATGAAGTTTGCTTACCTTATGGCTTTCTAAGTTTCTCATCTCTCTCTCAACTATCTTAGACATCTTAATAGAAACTTCCGTAGTTCATCTTCTATCCCTAATCAACAAGTATGCTCTACACTTGCCTCTTTGAGGATCCTGTGTATCAGAACGTTGTGGACTAGCTCCTTGTGTCTTAACCTCTCAGATTCAAACAGTTAAGCCCGGTTCTGAAGTCACCATTGTGCCTAAGATGGCTGTTTAGGTGAATAAGTAGGGTTAGTGGTAGACTGTTATAAGAATGGTAGTGCTAAGTCCTGTTATTGTTCACTAAATCGTCTACTGACGCATTTGGTGGTATATGACATCCTATTTGGTATCAGAGCCGGTTTGGAAGTTTCTCTCTCAACGTTTCTAAGACAAACTCGTTAAGACAAACCCGAGTCTGCACAAGTTAGTGAGTCTGCTATGCCGTTAATTAGTCCCTATTCCTTGTATAGGCGAAATACGTCCTTAGTTCGTAGTATCCGTACTCTTATCTCTACTCGTCGTCCTACTCCCAAAGAATATATTCAGTCGTCTAAGCTTGATCAGTGTGCCCTTCAGTTTACTTATCTGAGCAATATGTCACCTTAGAAATTCCTTCTGAGCTCATAACCTCTTGGAAACGAGAAGGTTATACTCATTTACATCTAGGTGGTATTCGTCTCATCCTTACTCTCCATGGCCGAAAAGGTCTTCCGGTTACTGCTCGTCTAGCACTTCTAGACACCAGATTCAAAGACTACCAACATGCCGTTATCGGTACAGTCCTCACAACACTCCATGCCGGTAGTGCTTTGATCACCTTCTACCCAAATTTCAACCTATCCTTGCAAGATCCAAATTTGCCCACAGCTTTAAAGGTTCAGATCCAACTCCAAGGAGCTGAACAAGTTGTCACTTCTAAGATGGCAACTCTGCACCATCAGCTGGTCTACCGTCTCCAAAATCATGCCCTTGATCTGGCAGATATAGATACAGTCATGATTCTGGCCGATACAGACACTACTCCCACAATCATCCAAATTCCCAGGCAAATCTCCAAACCTGACCTCCTAAAGCTTATGCCTTTGGAATGGCTCACGAATTACGAGCAATTCCACCAAAACTCCCAACCAATTCAAACTTCACAGGCTATGTTTGAAAAACGGAATGATGGAACCGTTCGCATGACTTTCAAACAGCCCCAGGCTTCAGAACAAGAACAGACTCTTCCCAGGCTATCCATTACAGCAATGATCCAGTCAGTCCCAAATGCCCAGGAAAAAATACCCATCTATTCTTTTGACAAAGATGGTCATCCTATCTATGTCGCAAAGATTGATGGTCACTTCATCTGGGATGTCCCTGGTTCTGGTATGTGTCACCCAGGATGTACTTGCCTTGATGATTATTATCTTGAAGATGATGAAGATAATGAACCTCGCCGTAGGCGAAGAGGAAAGAAAATCATCCATCCTCGGTCTCCTTGCAGATCTCCTTCTCCTCCTCCTCCAGAACCTCCAAAACCTGCTCCTCCTTTGCCTATCTACAAAAAAGCCTTGAAGATAATCAGATCTGAGCACTCCTATGCTCCTCCTTGTAGATCTGACTTACCTCCGCTTTTGCCAACACCGCCACAACCCTTGGCTTGCTATATGTTTACCCCGGTTTCTCCAGCGTATACATCACAATTTCCTGCTCTTGAAAAGTCCGTGGATCAACAGACATCCACAGTTTCCCGACCTTATGTCCCTTCAGCCATAGCTTCAAATGGCCAACCTGAAGAACCAAGACCCTTTGAAACAGTCTTGAATTGGCAAACACAGAATGCCTTAGCTCAGAACAATATGCTCCAGAAAATCGATTCAAAGATCGGAACTGTTACTGAACAGATCCAGGCCACTTCATCTCAAGTTGACAACCTGGCTTCCAGGCTTGAACAAATCCACCTTGGCCTAAAGAATCGTATTCAACAGCTTGATACTGAGCTCAGACAAATGATCCAACACAGCTATTGGGGTCCTGAGTTTACCCAGAAAGAAGCTGAAATCAGAAGGCTAAAAGCTGAACTTTCCAGAATTGAAGCTGACAAGCAACCTCCATTGTTTCCACCAACAAATCAATTACCTTCTTTTACTCCAGTTTTCAGCCAATATCAACCTTTCTATAATCCCTCACAAACCAAACAACCTACAGATTATTCCAAAGTATTTGGAATGACTTCTACCCTCTTCCGAAAACCATCAAAACCTCAAGCTCCAACGTATGTGCCAAAACCGAAACCAACTCCGGTTCAACAACCAACTCAAGCCTCTTCATCTTATACTGCACCTCCACAACAATCTCATGCTCCTCACTCTCCAAGATACACCCAATTTCCAAAACCAGTGTTTATGCCTCCTCTTACAATATCTGAGCCAACTCCTTCTCCACCAGACACGTCTCATTTCACCCAAAAAGATAAACAACCTGCAGATCCTTACACAACTCATATGCTATCTCAGCATACGCTTTCTTCAAATCTTCCTCCTAATGAAGATTCTGAAGAAGAGTTATCTGCTCAGTCCTCTGATTCCTCAAGCCTTAATGCCTCCACTCTACCATCAGAATCCTCTTCTGATTCTGAAAAAGATTATGCTAATGTTTCCCGACTTCTCATGGTCGACACAAACCCGGATGCTCCTCTGACACCTCCTGAAGAAACCACTGAGGATCCTCTCAACTTTGAGGATCTTCCCCATGATATCCCTCATGTACCACAACAACCTGCTTCAACCAAACCATCAAATGGTCCCTGGTTCACTTTTGATGATGTTCCTCGCATCAAATGGCCTGCTAGAATTCAAGAATTTTCTGCCTGGATTGATCTCCAGCTGACCAGACCAGATACTGATCTTCCAACTGTCCTCAGAGAATTCGCAACCCGGTTTTTGGGTTCACTCCGAGATTGGTGGGATAGTCTTGGAGAATACAGACAGTTACAGGTCATACAATTTCCAAATGCTGCTTCGTTCTTGGCACCATTTATGAAACCTTATTGGTGAATCCACTGCAGCATTAGATATTGCCAGAAAGGAATACATGCAAATGAAGTGTTGTTCCCTACAATAGAAAGATCTAGATTATCACTTCAAACGAATGTCCACTTTGTTCTACAAACTTGGTGGCTTCAATGATTCCACTTTAAAGCATGTCTTCATTGCCTCTCTCCCCAAAGAGATTCAAGCAGACCTCCAAGGCCAGTTACAAACGCTTCACTTAAGCGTTGACAATCTTTCTCTAGGAAAGATTTATCAGCTTGCACTTTTCTGTTTACAGCGCATCTGTGAGAGAAAAGAATTCTTCAAAAATCTCATGAAGAACAACCAGCCACTCAAGAGTGCATGCAAGAAACCTCATCTACAAATCAAATGCAAAGATGAGAAAAAGTGTCACTGTTCCCCGAAAAAATCCAAACACTTCACCAAATACAAAACCAAACGTCAGCCAATCCATCTAAACCTCGGTCAAAGAAATCTTATCGCTATTTCAGGCGAAAAGATCCCTCAAAGTACCAGATCAGCAAAACACAGCCGTTGTTTTCTTTGCAAAAAGAAAGGCCACTTTGCAAAGGATTGTCCTAATAAACCTGCCAAGTCTGCCCGGCTCATCCAACATCTCCAGTCATCTCTTTCTCCAACAGATGACATTGAGTCTCTCTATTCTGAACAAGAATATGCAGACCAAGATACAGCCTTTGCTTGGCTTCCTCAGACAGTAAAGATAGTGTGGTTGACGATTTTGATATTGTCCATGCTATCCAACCAGGTACAACAGCTCCTCCAGTTCTGCTAGCACAATCCCATGGTCCTTCAATCAAAATCCACATTGTCCCCAGCAAGTATGAAAAACCTGTTCCTGCCATTGGATTCATTGACACAGGCTCTCAAAGAAGTATGCTCCATACTTCCATTCTTCCTGCTCACCTCTGGACTACTCATCATGAATACTTTAGAGCCGCAGATGGCCAACTTTTCCAAACTCACTTGATCACCAAACACCCTGTTGGGATTCAACTCTTCTCCAATTGCATCATTTGGTCCAAACTCATTGGATCAGACTTACCCAACAAAAACTTGCTCATTGGCTTTGACCTCCTCTCCAAAACCTCTAAGATCCACATCACTGCAGATGGTATCTTGTACAAAGAAGCAATACAAAGCTTATACAGACGTTCTCCGTTTGTATTCTTTATCCGATACAATACCATCATATCAGCCCATTTCCCAAAAGCTTCTAAAATTTTGTGCTGATTCTCATACACAGTTCAACCATCCTTTTCCCCTCTGGAAAAATCCAGATTTCTTTATTAAGCTTCCCTTTAAGCTTAATGAGGATCTTAATCCTACCAAAGCCACTCATCCTGGCATGTCCACCTTCAGACCTCCTCTTGGCCCAACAAGAATGTGCCCAGTTGCTCCAACAAGGCCTTATTGAGCCCACAGACTCTCAATGGGCTTGCCAAGCCTTTTATGTGGAAAAACGGTCTGAAAAAGTTCGAGGAAAAAAGAGACTGGTCATTGACTATCAACCCTTGAACTGTTTCCTCAGGGATGATAAATTTCCTTTGCCCAAAATTCTAGTCCTTATTTGTCCATCTCCAAGATGCAAAGGTATTTTCTAAATTTGATCTCAAAGCCGGTTTTTGGCAACTTGGTGTCCACCCTGATGACCGGCCCAAAACTGCCTTTTGTATACCTAATGCCCATTACCAATGGCGTGTCATGCCATTTGGGCTTAAGGTAGCCCCGTCATTGTTCCAAAAAGCTATGGTAAAAATCTTTGAGCCCATTCTCTACAGCTCATTGGTTACATAGATGACATACTCCTCTTCTCAAAAGACCATAAAACCCATGAACTTCTCTTGGCCCAATTCCATGAAATCCTCCAAACCTATGGCATCATGCTCTCTGATAAAAAGAGTATTCTGGCCCAATCTTCCATCAACTTCCTAGGAATGGTCATACAAGATGGTACTTACCATCCCGGTCCACACATAGCCCAAGAACTGTTACATTTCCCTGAGTCCAATTTCACCAAAAAACAAGTCCAACAGTTTTTAGGGATCATCAATTACCTTCGTGACTTTATTCCTAGAGTTACTATTCATGTTAGCCAGCTGTCCCTCATGTTAAAAAAGAATCCTCCTCCTTGGGGTCCTGCCCAAGATACAGCTGTCGCCACACTCAAAAAGATTGCCCAAAATCCTCCTCCACTCAAAATCCCATCCAATGGAAACCGAATCCTTCAAACCGACGCCAGTGATCTTTATTGGAGTGCCATCCTTCTTGAGGAAGTAAACGGAAAAGAACACTTCTGTGCACATGCAAGTGGCAAATTCTCCACCGCAGAACAGAATTATCATGTGATCTATAAAGAGATCCTAGCAGTAAAGTATGGCATAAAGAAATTTGAATTCCACCTCATCAGCCATAACTTTCTTGTCCGACTTGATAATTCGGCTTTTCCAAAAATCCTTGACTTCAAACAAAAAACACTCCCAGACAAAAGACTCCTCAGTTTAAAGACTTGGTTCTCCCGATATGACTTCACAGTCCAGCATATAAAAGGGGATACAAACCTCATCCCTGATCTCCTCACCAGACCACCAGCCTCCAAAGAAATTGTCCATATCTCCTCTAATCTCTCATTTCCAGTCATAGCAATGGTGACTCCTTCAGTTCCTCCATTTTCCCAATCTACTCATCCATATATGAACCATGCTTTATCCTATCAGAGCCTTTCCTCCACAAACCACTTTCTCCAGTGTCCATCAAATTCAAGATTATGCCAAAAAGTTTATCTTTCGATATCTTTTTAATGTCCAACATCACACCCCTGAAAGTTTCCTTTCTTTCCATCCTGACTGTGTATTTCTTACAGGTCTTTTCCTTCATCCTACCAGAGAATTCACAGATGATGAGTTATGGTACATGTGGTGCCTCACGGCATTATATGCTACTACTCTTACATTTCCTCTTGTTCCTTTACAGAATCACCTCAATGATCACCAGAATGCAACTTCCCTCATCTGGACCCTCCTGGAATGGTTTTCTCCACTTACATGGTGGCGGAAAGAACTCCACACTCTTTACTACCAAAACAATCTCCAGCCATCTTCCACCAGACCAAGCCAACCAGTATGTCTCCGTCTTCATTGTCCACCGACCCTATTTCCAACATCCAGTCACACGACTGTTCTGGACACAAAACCAAGTGTACGAATGGAATACCTTTCCAAGTACATTTCCTCTCCTCTATCATCCACCAGTTATCTCTGAACTTAAAAGGTTCCTCTATGAACTCAACCACTACAGTCCTCCTGAAAGTCTTATTCACCATACTTCTCTCGGTCCCCAGCATGAGATGTTTTTTATTCCTACTCCAGGCCAAGATTCCACTCATGTCACAAATCATTCTCCTCCAGCCTCCGGTATTGTTATCAAGGAAGAACGTCCTGACTACACAGATGTCCTATGGCAAGATTCTCAAGATCCATGGGAAGAATTCATGTCTCTCTTCTCCCAACCTTATTCAGACACACCAATTCAAGTTCCTGATCTGACATGTACAGAAGCTCCGTCCTCCAGTATGTTCAATACCCCAGGATCCAGCTCACAAGCTCCAGATCCGAATGTGGCCTCCAGTTCTCGACCACCTTGCTCTCACTCACCAGATCCATATAAAGGTACCACCAAGTATGCTTTACATTATGAATCACTCCCTTGCGGACACTTCCGACCTGTCTATGACAATGAACCGCCATCTCCTCCATCTGAAAGACAGACGTACCGTTTCATGCCAGAAGTTCCTCCCTCTGATATTGCAGATCGCTACACGGACCCGCCAAAGCGAAAACCCAAGATTAAAGTCCGCTATCGAGACAATTGTCTCTGCTCCGCAGACTGTTCCCACTACAACACATACTATTCTACGGGTGACACTACCGACAGCAGTAGCACTGACGGTGATGATGACATCACCTATGACACAAGCTAGTCCACCCGGACCACAAGAAGTCGCCAGCTGTCTTGTATATTATGCTTGGATAAGGGTCCTGTCTTATCCATATGCTTTATAACTTTGTCACTTTGTCATAATTAGTGTGCTTGTCTTTTTCCTTTTTTGGTTTTAGCGTGGTATGTTCTCCACCTTTCTTTTTGTCTCTAAAGGTGTGCCAACGCGTGGAATGTTCTCCTCCTTTCCTTTTGTCTCCAAAGGTGTGCCATCTTAATACGTGGGTGGTTTTCTTCCTTGTGTAATCAGAATAGGTGTGCTAAAAAGGTGTGCTTGCTTTGTCAAGTACGGTGTGCTTGGTTTCTCCCCTATATAAAGGGGTCTTGTAAGCCTTTCAAGGGAGGAAGAAATCAATCAATAATATATGAAGTTTGCTTACCTTATGGCTTTCTAAGTTTCTCTCTCTCTCTCAACTATCTTAGACATCTCAATAGGAACTTCCGTAGTTCATCTTCTATCTTTGATCAACAAGTATGCTCTACACTTGCCTCTCTGAGGATCCTGTGTATCAGAACGTTGTGAACTAGCTCCCTGAGTCTTAACCTCTCAGATTCAAACAGTTAAGCCAGTTCCGAAGTCACCATGTGCCTAAGATGGCTGTTTAGGTGAATAAGGGGGTTAGTGGTAAGACTGTTATAAGAATGGTAGTGCTAAGTCCTGTTATTGTTCACTAAATCGTCTACTGACGCATTTGGTGGTATATGACATCCTATTTGGTCAGAGCCAGTTTGGAAGTTTCTCTCTCAACGTTTCTAAGACAAATCTCGTAGAAATATCCCGAGTCTGCACAAGTTAGTGAGTCTGCTATGCCGTTAATTAGTCCCTATTCCTTGTATAGGCGAAATACGTCTTTAGTTCGTAGTATCCGTACTCTTATCTCTACTCGTCGTCCTACTCCCAAAGAATATATTCAGTCGTCTAAGCTTGATCAGTGTGCCCTTCAGTCTACCTTATCTGAGCAATATGTCACCTTAGAAATTCCTTCTGAGCTCATAACCTCTTGGAAACGAGAAGGTTATACTCATCTACACTCTAGGTGGTATTCGTCTCATCCTTACTCTCCATGGCCGAAAAGGTCTTCCGGTTACTGCTCGTCTAGCACTTCTAGACACCAGATTCAAAGACTACCAACATGCCGTTATCGGTACAGTCCTCACAACACTCCATGCCGGTAGTGCTTTGATCACTTTCTACCCAAATTTCAACCTATCCTTGCAAGATCCAAACTTGCCCACAGCTTTAAAGTTCAGATCCAACTCCAAGGAGCTGAACAAGTTGTCACTTCTAAGATGGCAACTCTGCACCATCAGCTACAGTCATGATTCTGGCTGATACAGACACTACTCCCCACAATCATCCAAATTCCCAGGCAAATCTCCAAACCTGACCTCCTAAAGCTTATGCCTTTGGAATGGCTCACGAATTACGAGCAATTCCACCAAAACTCCCAACCAATTCAACTTCATAGGCTATGTTTGAAAAACGGAATGATGGAACCGTTCGCATGACTTTCAAACAGCCCCAGGCTTCAGAACAAGAACAGACTCTTCCCAGGCTATCCTTTACAGCAATGATCCAGTTAGTCCCAAATGCCCAGGAAAAAATACCCATCTATTCTTTTGACAAAGATGGTCATCCTATTTATGTCGCAAAGATTGATGGTCACTTCATCTGGGATGTCCCTGGTTCTGGTATGTGTCACCCAGGATGTACTTGCCTTGATGATTATTATCTTGAAGATGATGAAGATAATGAACCTCGCCGTAGGCGAAGAGGAAAGAAAATCATCCATCCTCGGTCTCCTTGCAGATCTCCTTCTCCTCCTCCTCCAAAACCTGCTCCTCCTTTGCCTATCTACAAAAAAGCCTTGAAGATAATCAGATCTGAGCACTCCTATGCTCCTCCTTGTAGATCTGACTTACCTCCGCTTTTGCCAACACCGCCACAACCCTTGGCTTGCTATATGTTTACCCCGGTTTCTCCGGCGTATACATCACAATTTCCTGCTCTTGAAAAGTCCGTGGATCAACAGACATCCACAGTTTCCCGACCTTATGTCCCTTCAGCCATAGCTTCAAATGGCCAACCTGAAGAACCAAGACCCTTTGAAACAGTCTTGAATTGGCAAACACAGAATGCCTTAGCTCAGAACAATATGCTCCAGAAAATCGATTCAAAGATCGGAACTGTTACTGAACAGATCCAGGCCACTTCATCTCAAGTTGACAACCTGGCTTCCAGGCTTGAACAGATCCGCCTTGGCCTAAAGAATCGTATTCAACAACTTGATACTGAGCTCAGACAAATGATCGAACACAGCTATTGGGGTCCTGAGTTTACCCAGAAAGAAGCTGAAATTAGAAGGCTAAAAGCTGAACTTTCCAGAATTGAAGCTGACAAGCAACCTCCATTGTTTCCACCAACAAATCAATTACCTTCTTTTACTCCAGTTTTCAGCCAATATCAACCTTTCTATAATCCCTCACAAAATAAACAATCTACAGATTATTCCAAAGTATTTGGAATGACTTCTACCCTCTTCCGAAAACCATCAAAACCTCAAGCTCCAACGTATGTGCCAAAACCGAAACCAACTCCGGTTCAACAACCAACTCAAGCCTCTTCATCCTTATACTGCACCTCCACAACAATCTCATACTCCTCACTCTCCAGGATACACCCAATTTCCAAAACCAGTGTCTATGCCTCCTCTTACAATATCTGAGCCAACTCCTCTCCACCAGACACGTCTCATTTCACCCAAAAAGATAAACAACCTGCAGATCCTTACACAACTCATATGCTATCTCAGCATATGCTTTCTTCAAATCTTCCTCCTAATGAAGATTCTGAAGAAGAGTTATCTGCCCAGTCCTCTGATTCCTCAAGCCTTAATGCATCCACTCTACCAACAGAATCCTCTTCTGATTCTGAAAAAGATTATGCTGATGTTTCCCGACTTCTTATGGTAGACACAAACCCGGATGCTCCTATGACACCTCCTGAGGAAACCACTGAGGATCCTCTCAACTTTGAGGATCTTCCCCATGATATCCCTCATGTACCACAACAACCTGCTTCAACCAAACCATCAAATGGTCCCTGGTTCACTTTTGATGATGTTCCTCGCATCAAATGGCCTGCTAGAATTCAAGAATTTTCTGCCTGGATTGATCTCCAGCTGACCAGACCAGATACTGATCTTCCAACTGTCCTCAGAGAATTCGCAACCCGGTTTTTGGGTTCACTCCGAGATTGGTGGGATAGTCTTGGAGAATACAGACAGTTACAGGTCATACAATTTCCAAATGCTGCTTCTGTTCTTGGCACCATTTATGAAACCTTATTGGTGAATCCACTGCAGCATTAGATATTGCCAGAAAGGAATACATGCAAATGAAGTGTTGTTCCCTGCAACAGAAAGATCTAGATTATCACTTCAAACGAATGTCCACTTTGTTCTACAAACTTGGTGGCTTCAATGATTCCACTTTAAAGCATGTCTTCATTGCCTCTCTCCCCAAAGAGATTCAAGCAGACCTCCAAGGCCAGTTACAAACGCTTCACTTAAGCGTTGACAATCTTTCTCTAGGAAAGATTTATCAGCTTGCACTTTTCTGTTTAGAGCGCATCTGTGAGAGAAAAGAATTCTTCAAAAATCTCATGAAGAACAATCAGCCACTCAAGAGTGCATGCAAGAAACCTCATCTACAAATCAAATGCAAAGATGAGAAAAAGTGTCACTGTTCCCCGAAAAAATCCAAACACTTCACCAAATACAAAACCAAACGTTCAGCAATCCATCTAAACCTCGGTCAAAGAAATCCTATCGCTATTTCAGGCGAAAAGATCCCTCAAAGACCAGATCAGCAAAACACAGTCGTTGTTTTCTTTGCAAAAAGAAAGGCCACTTTGCAAAGGATTGTCCTAATAAACCTGCCAAGTCTGCCCGGCTCATCCAACATCTCCAGTGATCTCTTTCTCCAACAGATGACATTGAGTCTCTCTATTCTGAACAAGAATCTGCAGACCAAGATAGAGCCTTTGCCTTGGCTTCCTCAGACAGTGAAGATAGTGTGGTTGACGATTTTGATATTGTCCATGCTATCCAGCCAGGTACAACAGCTCCTCCAGTTTCTAGCACATAAGCAAAATCCACATTGTCCCCAGCAAATATGCAAAAACCTGTTCCTGCCATTGGATTCATTGACACAGGCTCTCAAAGAAGTATGCTCCATACTTCCATTCTTCCTGCTCACCTCTGGACTACTCATCATGAATACTTTCGAGCCGCAGATGGCCAACTTTTCCAAACTCACTTGATCACCAAGCACCCTGTTGGGATTCAACTCTTCTCCAATTGCATCATTTGGTCCAAACTCATTGGATCAGACTTACCCAACAAAGACTTGCTCATTGGCTTTGACCTCCTTTCCAAAGCCTCTAAGATCCACATCACTGCCGATGGTATCTTGTACAAAAAGCAATACAAAGCTTATACAGACGTTCTCCGTTTGTATTCTTTATCCGATACAATACCATCATATCAGCCAATTTCCCAAAAGCTCCTAAAATTTTGTGCTGATTCTCATACCCAGTTCAACCATCCTTTTCCCCTCTGGAAAAATCCAGATTTCTTTATTAAGCTTCCCTTTAAGCTTAATGAGGATCTTAATCCTACCAAAGCCACTCATCCTGGCATGTCCACCTTCAGACCTCCTCCTGGCCCAACAAGAATGTGCCCAGTTGCTCCAACAAGGCCTTATTGAGCCCACAGACTCTCAATGGGCTTGCCAAGCCTTTTATGTGGAAAAACGGTCTGAAAAAGTTCGAGGAAAAAAGAGACTGGTCATTGACTATCAACCCTTGAACTGTTTCCTCAGGGATGATAAATTTCCTTTGCCCAAAATTCTGTCCTTATTTGTCCATCTCCAAGATGCAAAGGTATTTTCTAAATTTGATCTCAAAGCCGATTTTTGGCAACTTGGTGTCCACCCTGATGACCGGCCCGAAACTGCCTTTTGTATACCTAATGCCCATTACCAATGGCGTGTCATGCCATTTGGGCTTAAGGTAGCCCCGTCATTGTTCCAAAAAGCTATGGTAAAAATCTTTGAGCCCATTCTCTACAGCTCATTGGTTTACATAGATGACATACTCCTCTTCTCAAAAGACCATAAAACCCATGAACTTCTCTTGGCCCAATTCCATGAAATCCTCCAAACCTATGGCATCATGCTCTCTGATAAAAAGAGTATTCTGGCCCAATCTTCCATCAACTTCCTAGGAATGGTCATACAAGATGGTACTTACCATCCCGGTCCACACATAGCCCAAGAACTGTTACATTTCCCTGAGTCCAATTTCACCAAAAAACAAGTCCAACCGTTTTTAGGGATCATCAATTACCTTCGTGACTTTATTCCTAGAGTACTATTCATGTTAGCCAGCTGTCCCTCATGTTAAAAAAGAATCCTCCTCCTTGGGGTCCTGCCCAAGATACAGCTGTCGCCACACTAAAAAAGATTGCCCAAAATCCTCCTCCACTCAAAATCCCATCCAATGGAAACCGAATCCTTCAAACCGACGCCAGTGATCTTTATTAGAGTGCCATCCTTCTTGAGGAAGTAAACGGAAAAGAACACTTCTGTGCACATGCAAGTGGCAAATTCTCCACCGCAGAACAAAATTATCATGTGATCTATAAAGAGATCCTAGCAGTAAAGTATGGCATAAAGAAATTTGAATTCCACCTCATCAGCCATAACTTTCTTGTCCGGCTTGATAATTCAGCTTTTCCAAAAATCCTTGACTTCAAACAAAAAACACTCCCAGACAAAAGACTCCTCAGTCTAAAGACTTGGTTCTCCCGATATGACTTCACAGTCCAGCATATAAAAGGGGATAAGAACCTCATCCCTGATCTCCTCACCAGACCACCGGCCTCCAAAGAAATTGTCCATATCTCCTCTAATCTCTCATTTCCAGTCATAGCAATGGTGACTCCTTCAGTTCCTCCATTTTCCCAATCTACTCATCCATATATGAACCATGCTTTATCTATCAGAGCTTTTCCTCCACAAACCACTTTCTCCAGTGTCCATCAAATTCAAGATTATGCCAAAAAGTTTATCTTTCAATATCTGTTTAATGTCCAACATCACACCCGTGAAAGTTTCCTTTCTTTCCATCCTGACTGTGTCTTTCTTTCAGGTCTTTTCCTTCATCCTACCAGAGAATTCACAGATGATGAGTTATGGTACATGTGGTGCCTCACGGCATTATATGCTACTACTCTTACATTTCCTCTTGTTCCTTTACAGAATCATCTCAATGATCACCAGAATGCAACTTCCCTCATCTGGACCCTCCTGGAATGGTTTTCTCCACTTACATGGTGGCGGAAAGAACTCCACACTCTTTACTACCAAAACAATCTCCACCATCTTCCACCAGACCAAGCCAACCAGTATGTCTCCGTCTTCATTGTCCACCGACCCTATTTCCAACATCCAGTCACACGACTGTTCTGGACACAAAACCAAGTGTACGAATGGAATACCTTTCCAAGTACATTTCCTCTCCTCTATCATCCACCAGTTATCTCTGAACTTAAAAGGTTCCTCTATGAACTCAACCACTACAGTCCTCCTGAAAGTCTTATTCACCATAATTCTCTCGGTCCCCAGCATGAGATGTTTTTTATTCCTACTCCAGGCCAAGACTCCACTCGTGTCACAAATCATTCTCCCCCAGCCTCCGGTATTGTTATCAAGGAAGAACGTCCTGATTACACAGATGTCCTATGGCAGGATTCTCAAGATCCATGGGAAGAATTCATGTCTCTCTTCTCCCAACCTTATTCAGACACACCAATTCAAGTTCCTGATCTGACATGTACAGAAGCTCCGTCCTCCAGTATGTTCAACACTCCAGGATCCAGCTCACAAGCTCCAGATCCGAATGTGGCCTCCAGTTCTCGACCACCTTGCTCTCACTCACCAGATCCATATGAAGGTACCACCAAGTACCCTCTGCATTATGAATCTCTCCCTTGCGGTCATTTCCGACCTATCTATGATGATGAACCACCATCTCCTCCATCCGAAAGACAGACGTACCGTTTCATGAAAGAAGTTCAAGAAGTTCCTCCCTCTGATATTCCAGATCGCTACGCGGACCCACCAAAGCGAAAACCCAAGATTAAAGTCCGCTATCGAGACAATTGTCCCTGCTCCGCAGACTGTTCCCACTACAACACATACTATTCTACGGGTGACACTACCGACAGCAGTAGCACTGACGGTGATGGTGACATCACCTATGACACAAGCTAGTCCATCCGGACCACAAGAAGTCGCCAGCTGTCTTGTATATTATGCTTGGATAAGGGTCCTGTCTTATCCATATGCTTTATAACTTTGTCACTTTGTCATAATTAGTGTGCTTGTCTTTTTCCTTTTTTGCTTTTAGCGTGGTATGTTCTACACCTTTCTTTTTGTCTCTAAAGGTGTGCCAACGCGTGGTATGTTCTCCACCTTTCCTTTTGTCTCCAAAGGTGTGCCATCTTAATACGTGGATGGTTTTCTTCCTTGTGTAGTCATAATAGGTGTGCTAAAAAGGTGTGCTTGCTTTGTCAAGTACGGTGTGCTTGGTTTCTCCCCTATATAAAGGGGTCTTGTAAGCCTTTCAAGGGAGGAAGAAATCAATCAATAATATATGAAGTTTGCTTACCTTATGGCTTTCTAAGTTTCTCATCTCTCTCTCAACTATCTTAGACATCTCAATAGGAACTTCCGTAGTTCATCTTCTATCTTTGATCAACAAGTATGCTCTACACTTGCCTCTCTGAGGATCCTGTGTATCAGAACGTTGTGAACTAGCTCCCTGAGTCTTAACCTCTCAGATTCAAACAGTTAAGCCCAGTTCCGAAGTCACCATTGTGCCTAAGATGGCTGTTTAGGTGAATAAGTAGGGTTAGTGGTAAGACTGTTATAAGAATGGTAGTGCTAAGTCCTGTTATTGTTCACTAAATCGTCTACTGACGCATTTGGTGGTATATGACATCCTATTTGGTATCAGAGCCAGGTTTGGAAGTTTCTCTCTCAACGTTTCTAAGACAAACTCGTTAAGACAAACCCGAGTCTGCACAAGTTAGTGAGTCTGCTATGCCGTTAATTAGTCCCTATTCCTTGTATAGGCGAAATACGTCCTTAGTTCGTAGTATCCGTACTCTTATCTCTACTCGTCGTCCTACTCCCAAAGAATATATTCAGTCGTCTAAGCTTGATCAGTGTGCCCTTCAGTTTACCTTATCTGAGCAATATGTCACCTTAGAAATTCCTTCTGAGCTCATAACCTCTTGGAAACGAGAAGGTTATACTCATTTACATCTAGGTGGTATTCGTCTCATCCTTACTCTCCATGGCCGAAAAGGTCTTCCGGTTACTGCTCGTCTAGCACTTCTAGACACCAGATTCAAAGACTACCAACATGCCGTTATCGGTACAGTCCTCACAACACTCCATGCCGGTAGTGCTTTGATCACTTTTTACCCAAATTTCAACCTATCCTTGCAAGATCCAAACTTGCCCACAGCTTTAAAAGTTCAGATCCAATCACTTCCAAGATGGCAACTCTGCACCATCAGCTACAGTCATGATTCTGGCTGATACAGACACTACTCCCACAATCATCCAAATTCCCAGGCAAATCTCCAAACCTGACCTCCTAAAGCTTATGCCTTTGGAATGGCTCACGAATTACGAGCAATTCCACCAAAACTCCCAACCAATTCAAACTTCATAGGCTATGTTTGAAAAACGGAATGATGGAACCGTTCGCATGACTTTCAAACAGCCCCAGGCTTCAGAACAAGAACAGACTCTTCCCAGGCTATCCTTTACAGCAATGATCCAGTTAGTCCCAAATGCCCAGGAAAAAATACCCATCTATTCTTTTGACAAAGATGGTCATCCTATTTATGTCGCAAAGATTGATGGTCACTTCATCTGGGATGTCCCTGGTTCTGGTATGTGTCACCCAGGATGTACTTGCCTTGATGATTATTATCTTGAAGATGATGAAGATAATGAACCTCGCCGTAGGCGAAGAGGAAAGAAAATCATCCATCCTCGGTCTCCTTGCAGATCTCCTTCTCCTCCTCCTCCAGAACCTCCAAAACCTGCTCCTCCTTTTCCTATCTACAAAAAAGCCTTGAAGATAATCAGATCTGAGCACTCCTATGCTCCTCCTTGTAGATCTGACTTACCTCTGCTTTTGCCAACACCGCCACAACCCTTGGCTTGCTATATGTTTACCCCGGTTTCTCCGGCGTATACATCACAATTTCCTGCTCTTGAAAAGTCCGTGGATCAACAGACATCCACAGTTTCCCGACCTTATGTCCCTTCAGCCATAGCTTCAAATGGCCAACCTGAAGAACCAAAACCCTTTGAAACAGTCTTGAATTGGCAAACACAGAATGCCTTAGCTCAGAAAAATATGCTCCAGAAAATCGATTCAAAGATCGGAACTGTTACTGAACAGATCCAGGCCACTTCATCTCAAGTTGACAACCTGGCTTCCAGGCTTGAACAAATCCACCTTGGCCTAAAGAATCGTATTCAACAGCTTGATACTGAGCTCAGACAAATGATCCAACACAGCTATTGGGGTCCTGAGTTTACCCAGAAAGAAGCTGAAATCAGAAGGCTAAAAGCTGAACTTTCCAGAATTGAAGCTGACAAGCAACCTCCATTGTTTCCACCAACAAATCAATTACCTTCTTTTACTCCAGTTTTCAGCCCATATCAACCTTTCTATAATCCCTCACAAACCAAACAACCTACAGATTATTCCAAAGTATTTGGAATGACTTCTACCCTCTTCCGAAAACCATCAAAACCTCAAGCTCCAACGTATGTGCCAAAACCGAAACCAACTCCGGTTCAACAACCAACTCAAGCCTCTTCATCTTATACTGCACCTCCACAACAATCTCATGCTCCTCACTCTCCAAGATACACCCAATTTCCAAAACCAGTGTTTATGCCTCCTCTTACAATATCTGAGCCAACTCCTTCTCCACCAGACACGTCTCATTTCACCCAAAAAGATAAACAACCTGCAGATCCTTACACAACTCATATGCTATCTCAGCATACGCTTTCTTCAAATCTTCCTCCTAATGAAGATTCTGAAGAAGAGTTATCTGCTCAGTCCTCTGATTCCTCAAGCCTTAATGCCTCCACTCTACCATCAGAATCCTCTTCTGATTCTGAAAAAGATTATGCTAATGTTTCCCGACTTCTCATGGTCGACACAAACCCGGATGCTCCTCTAACACCTCCTGAAGAAACCACTGAGGATCCTCTCAACTTTGAGGATCTTCCCCATGATATCCCTCATGTACCACAACAACCTGCTTCAACCAAACCATCAAATGGTCCCTGGTTCACTTTTGATGATGTTCCTCGCATCAAATGGCCTGCTAGAATTCAAGAATTTTCTGCCTGGATTGATCTCCAGCTGACCAGACCAGATACTGATCTTCCAACTGTCCTCAGAGAATTCGCAACCCGATTTTTGGGTTCACTCCGAGATTGGTGGGACAGTCTTGGAGAATACAGACAGTTATAGGTCATACAATTTCCAAATGCTGCTTCTGTTCTTGGCACCATTTATGAAACCATCATCGGTGAATCAACTGCAGCATTAGATATTGCCAGAAAGGAATACATGCAAATGAAGTGTTGTTCCCTGCAACAGAAAGATCTAGATTATCACTTCAAACGAATGTCCACTTTGTTCTACAAACTTGGTGGCTTCAATGATTCTACGTTAAAGCATGTCTTCATTGCCTCTCTCCCCAAAGAGATTCAAGCAGACCTCCAAGGCCAGTTACAAACGCTTCACTTAAGCGTTGACAATCTTTCTCTGGGAAAGATTTATCAGCTTGCACTTTTCTGTTTAGAGCGCATCTGTGAAAGAAAAGAATTCTTCAAAAATCTCATGAAGAACAATCAGCCTCTCAAGAGTGCATGCAAGAAACCTCATCTACAAATCAAATGCAAAGATGAGAAAAAGTGTCACTGTTCCCCGAAAAAATCCAAACACTTCACAAAATACAAAACCAAAGCCAATCCATCTAAACCTCGGTCAAAGAAATCCTATCGCTATTTCAGGCGAAAAGATCCCTCAAAGACCAGATCAGCAAAACACAGTCGTTGTTTTCTTTGCAAAAAGAAAGGCCACTTTGCAAAGGATTGTCCTAATAAACCTGCCAAGTCTGCCCGGCTCATCCAACATCTCCAGTGATCTCTTTCTCCAACAGATGACATTGAGTCTCTCTATTCTGAACAAGAATCTGCAGACCAAGATAGAGCCTTTGCCTTGGCTTCCTCAGACAGTGAAGATAGTGTGGTTGACGATTTTGATATTGTCCATGCTATCCAGCCAGGTACAACAGCTCCTCCAGTTCTGCTAGCAAAATCCACATTGTCCCCAGCAAATATGCAAAACCTGTTCCTGCCATTGGATTCATTGACACAGGCTCTCAAAGAAGTATGCTCCATACTTCCATTCTTCCTGCTCACCTCTGGACTACTCATCATGAATACTTTCGAGCCGTAGATGGCCAACTTTTCCAAACTCACTTGATCACCAAGCACCCTGTTGGGATTCAACTCTTCTCCAATTGCATCATTTGGTCCAAACTCATTGGATCAGACTTACCCAACAAAGACTTGCTCATTGGCTTTGACCTCCTTTCCAAAGCCTCTAAGATCCACATCACTGCCGATGGTATCTTGTACAAAAAGCAATACAAAGCTTATACGGACGTTCTCCGTTTGTATTCTTTATCCAATACAATACCATCATATTAGCCCATTTCCCAAAAGCTTCTAAAATTTTGTGCTGATTCTCATACCCAGTTCAACCATCCTTTTCCCCTCTGGAAAAATCCAGATTTCTTTATTAAGCTTCCCTTTAAGCTTAATGAGGATCTTAATCCTACCAAAGCCACTCATCCTGGCATGTCCCCTTCAGACCTCCTCCTGGCCCAACAAGAATGTGCCCAGTTGCTCCAACAAGGCCTTATTGAGCCCACAGACTCTCAATGGGCTTGCCAAGCCTTTTATGTGGAAAAACGGTCTGAAAAAGTTCGAGGAAAAAAGAGACTGGTCATTGACTATCAACCCTTGAACTGTTTCCTCAGGGATGATAAATTTCCTTTGCCCAAAATTCTGTCCTTATTTGTCCATCTCCAAGATGCAAAGGTATTTTCTAAATTTGATCTCAAAGCCGATTTTTGGCAACTTGGTGTCCACCCTGATGACCGGCCCGAAACTGCCTTTTGTATACCTAATGCCCATTACCAATGGCGTGTCATGCCATTTGGGCTTAAGGTAGCCCCGTCATTGTTCCAAAAAGCTATGGTAAAAATCTTTGAGCCCATTCTCTACAGCTCATTGGTTTACATAGATGACATACTCCTCTTCTCAAAAGACCATAAAACCCATGAACTTCTCTTGGCCCAATTCCATGAAATCCTCCAAACCTATGGCATTATGCTCTCTGATAAAAAGAGTATTCTGGCCCAATCTTCCATCAACTTCCTAGGAATGGTCATACAAGATGGTACTTACCATCCCGGTCCACACATAGCCCAAGAACTGTTACATTTCCCTGAGTCCAATTTCACCAAAAAACAAGTCCAACAGTTTTTAGGGATCATCAATTACCTTCGTGACTTTATTCCTAGAGTTACTATTCATGTTAGCCAGCTGTCCCTCATGTTAAAAAAGAATCCTCCTCCTTGGGGTCCTGCCCAATATACAGCTGTCGCCACACTCAAAAGGATTGCCCAAAATCCTCCTCCACTCAAAATCCCATCCAATGGAAACCGAATCCTTCAAACCGACGCCAGTGATCTTTATTGGAGTGCCATCCTTCTTGAGGAAGTAAACGGAAAAGAACACTTCTGTGCACATGCAAGTGGCAAATTCTCCACCGCAGAACAATATGCTCCAAAAAATCGATTCAAAGATCGGAACTGTTACTGAACAGATCCAGGCCACTTCATCTCAAGTTGACAACCTGGCTCTGATACCAAATAGGATGTCATATACCACCAAATGCGTCAGTAGACGATTTAGTGAACAATAACAGGACTTAACACTACCATTCTTCTAACAGTCTTACCACTAACCCTACTTATTCACCTAAACAGCCATCTTAGGCACAATGGTGACTTCGGAACTGGGCTTAACTGTTTGAATCTGAGAGGTTAAGACTCAGGAGCTAGTTCACAACGTTCTGATACACAGGATCCTCAGAGAGGTAAGTGTAGAGCATACTTGTTGATCAAAGATAGAAGATGAACTACGGAAGTTCCTATTGAGATGTCTTAGATAGTTGAGAGAGAGATGAGAAACTTAGAAAGCCATAAGGTAAGAAAACTTCATATATTATTGATTGATTTCTTCCTCCCTTGAAAGGCTTACAAGACCCCTTTATATAGGGGAGAAACCAAGCACACCGTACTTGACAAAGCAAGCACACCTTTTTAGAAAACATACTTATGAGCACACCTATTAGCTGAACCACCACAAGCTCAGCCACCACAACAAAGTCCTCCTGCATCACCTCAGTATACACCAGTTCAACCAGTACAAACCAAAGATAAAGCTCCTACGCACCAATACTTTCAGCAAATTGTTATTTCTCCAGAACAATCAGAACCAGAAACAAAACCAAGCTCAGAACCTTCTGAACCTGCAACTTATGAATCAGTCTCATCAGATTCTCAATCTGTTGATTCTATTCCCTCTTCAGATTCTGAAGCAAATTATACTGATGTTTCAAGACTTCTCATGGTCCAACCTTCTACTGGATCAAATGAGCCACAAACTACTGAAGTCCCTGAAACACCCTCACCTCCTTCAGAGGACGAAACTGCTAATCAATTTGCTCCTCCAGATCCAGGACAATCCAGTCAGCAAAGCCAAGCAGCAGAACCATCATTTAAACCTTCAAATGGTCCATGGTTCACTCTTGATGACATTCCTCGAAAGCAATGGTATAATCGCTTCCAGGAAATGTGTGCTTGGATTGATGTTCAGATGCTACGATCAGGAGCCAACAGTCAGAATGTTCTCAAGGAATTTTACACAAGATTCACAGGCCAACTTAGAGATTGGTATGACAGTCTCGGTCAATACAGGCAAATGTCTTTCTGCCAACTTCCTATTGCTCATGCCATTTCTCATCTCTATGAACAATTCCTCGGAGAACCAGGCACTGCTACAGAGCTTCACAGACGTGAGTATCATCAAATGAAATGTTGTTCCTTGTTAATGAAAGACTTGGAATTTCATTACAAACGGATGTCACAGCTTTATTACAAACTCAATGGATATAACGATCCATCCCTGCGGCATGTTTTTGTTGCTTCTTTGCCCAAAGAATTGCAGCCAGAGCTACAGCGACAAGTTAATGCCCATCAGCTTGATATTGGACAACTTCCCCTCGGTAAGATTTACCAGTTTGCAGTTGCTTGTCTCGACAAAATGTGTGAACAGAAAGAGTTCTTTTCCGAGTTAATCAAACGGAAAGAGCCCTTTAAATCAGCCTGCAAAAAGCCTTATCTTGCCATCAAATGCCCATCAGAGAAAACTTATGAGTGTAAGCCCAAGAAGAAAACCCATTTCTCCAAACACTTCCACAAGTCCAAACACAAACACTCCAGAAAATCCAAAGGCCCATACAGATACTTCAGGAAAAAGGATCCAAGCCAGTACAGAAAAGTCAAAGGCAGCAGATGCTACATCTGCAAGAAAAAAGGCCATTATGCTAAAAACTGTCCCAACAAGCCGGCCCAATCAGCCAGGCTTATCAAGCATCTCACCAATGCTGATCTTCTCTCTGACTCTGAAAATATTGAGTCTTGTTTCTCGGAACAAGATGTTTACAATGAGCATACAGTTTTTGCCCTCAAAGCTGATCCTTCCAGCAGCAGTGATGAAGAAGATGATCCCTTCTCTGTTCCTGTGTACAAGGTACAACATACTCATCCTTCTTCTTCTCCTCTACTATCACCAACTCCTTCAGTCAAAATTCAAATCCTTCCAGCCAAGTATTCTACTCCCATTCCTGTCATTGGTTTCATAGATACAGGTTCTCAACAAACTATGTTGAATCCTTCCATTCTTCCTGCCAAACATTGGGAAAACCACATAGAATACTATAGAGCCGCCAATGGTGAATTGTTTAAGTCTCATCTGATTTCCAAAAAACCCATAGGCATTCAGTTTTTTCCCAATTGTACCGTTTGGATTAAAGTCATAGGTTCTGATCTTCCTGATAAAGATCTTCTCATAGGATTTGATCTCCTCCAGTTAGCAAAACGTCTTCAAATTACTGTCACAGGTATTCGGTATAAACAAATGTTCCAACCGTATACTAAGCTCCTTAAGATGTTTGCTCTCACTGATGCTCCGCCATCCTATCAATCTTTCTGTGATAAACTACTCCCTTACTGTCCCGAAAACCATAGGGAAAAATCCAGAGTTCTTCATTAAGCTTCCATTTAAGCTTAACGAGGATATTAATCCAACCAAAGCAACCCATCCTGGTATGACACCTTCAGATCTCAAGCTAGCCCAATCTGAATGTGCAGAACTTCTAGCCCAAGGTCTCATTGAACCAGCCCAATCTCAATGGGCTAGTCAGGCTTTCTATGTGGAAAAAAGATCTGAAATTCGTCGTGGGAAAAAATGACTTGTTATAGATTACCAGCCTCTTAACTGTTTTCTCCAAGATGACAAGTTCCCTCTTCCGAAAATCAATTCTCTTTTTATCCATCTCAATAATGCCAAAGTGTTTTCCAAGTTTGACCTTAAGTCAGGTTTTTGGCAATTGGGTATAAATCCAACCGAAAGGCCCAAAACAGCATTCTGTATTCCTAATGCCCACTATCAGTGGACCGTCATGCCTTTTGGTCTTAAGACTGCACCATCCATTTTCCAACGGGCCATGACCCGTATTTTTGAGCCCATTCTGTCTCAAGCCCTCATCTACATTGATGACATTCTTCTGTTCAGTCCAACCCATGAGTCTCATCAGAAACTCCTTGACCAATTCTTTGACCTTGTCAGAATCCATGGTATCATGATCTCCTCCAAGAAAAGTGTCATTGGTCAATCCTCCATTGAATTCCTCGGTATGATCATCGAGAATGGTCAATATCGTCCAGGTCCTCACATAGCCCAAGAATTACACCACTTTCCTGATAAAAATCTCACAAAACACCAAATTCAGTAATTCCTAGGGATTGTCAACTACCTTCGAGATTTTTTCCCTAAAGTGATCCAGCACACAAGCCACCTGTCTGCCATGCTGAAAAAGATAGCTCCTCCTTGGGGTCCTCTCCAGACAACAGCTGTCCATGAGCTAAAGCAACTTTGTCAAAAGCCGATTCCTCTTCGGATACCCTCTGTCGGCCACCGCATTCTTCAGACAGACGCAAGTGATGACTATTGGGGTGCTGTTCTCCTCGAAAGCATCGATGGAAAAGAAAGCTACTGTGCACATGCTAGTGGACAATTCAAGCCAGCCGAAAAGCATTACCACACAGTGTTCAAAGAAGCATTAGCCGTGAAATATGGAATTCAAAAGTTCGAGTTCCACCTCATCGGCCATATCTTTACCGTCAGACTTGACAACTGTGCTTTTCCAAAGATTCTCCACTTCAAGAACAAGCAGCTACCAGACAAACAAGTCCTGCGTTTAAAAGAATGGTTCTCAAGGTATGAATTCACAGTTGAACACATCTCTGGTAAGAAAAATCTCATCCCAGATTTTCTTTCCCGACCTATAAAGAAGCCTCCTGACTCTCTTCCCGTTCTCATCACTTCCTCCGCAACTTTCCCTTTGATAGCTATGGCTACCAATGTTCCTGAACATGCTCTTAGCAAGAGAAATTTTCCTCTTCACATGACTTTCTCTTCTCCACACCAAATTCAAGACTATGCCAAACGTTTTCTGTTTCGATACTTCCTAAATATTGAACGTGATAGTATTCGAAGTGCCCTTCCTTCTTTTCATCCTGATCACATGTTTCTGCTAGGTCTCACTCTTATGGTTTTTCTGGTGTCTCACTGTTCTCTATGCTACTAAGCTTGTCCTTCCTCCTGGACCAGTTCTTCGTCAACTAAACGACCCTGCTGAAGCAGCCTCTCTGCTTTGGACTCTCCTTGAATGGTATTCTCCTCTTCTTTGGTGGAGAAGAACCCTCTCAAAAATTAATGAGCAACGAAACCTTAACAACATACCTATCCAGGAATCCAACCTCCATACTTCTGTCTTCATCGTCCATCGTCCTTGGACCCAAGACCAAGCTTATGAATGGGATACTTACCCTCATCCTTATCTCATCCATTCCGACCCACAGGTCTCAAGATCTCTAGAAAAATTCCTGTTTGACCTAAACCATATACCACCTCCTGATAGTACCATAACCCATACCTCTGTTGGTCCTCAGCATGAACTAGTCTCCGTTTTTCCTACTGTCTTCTCCGACGAGGTTCATCCTCCTCAAGTTCAACCCAATTCCGGGTTAGTCATAAAAGAAGAAAAACCAGACCAACTTGATCTTCTCTTCCAGGATTCACAGGATCCTTGGGAAGAATTTCTCTCTCTCTTCCCACAACCTCGCTATCCTAATCAACCTGTCCAGTCTCCTTCTCAGAACACAGAATGGAGCATACTTCTTTGAGAGCCTGTGTCAATGAATCCAATGGCAGGAACAGGTTTTGCATATTTGCTGGGGACAATGTGGATTTTGATTGAAGGAACATGGGGTTGTGCTAGCAGAACTGGAGGAGCTATTGTACCTGGTTGGATAGCATGGACAATATCAAAATCGTCAACCACACTATCTTCACTGTCTATGGAAGCCAAGGCAAAGGCTGTATCTTGGTTTGCAGATTCTTGTTCAGAATAGAGAGACTCAATGTCATCTGTTGGAGAAAGAGATGACTGGAGATGTTGGATGAGCCGGGCAGACTTGGCAGGTTTATTAGGACAATCCTTTGCAAAGTGGCCTTTCTTTTTGCAAAGAAAACAACGACTGTGTTTTGCTGATCTGGTCTTTGAGGGATCTTTTCGCCTGAAATAGCGATAGTATTTCTTTGACCGAGGTTTAGATGGATTGGCTTTGGTTTTGTATTTTGTGAAGTGTTTGGATTTTTTCGGGGAACAGTGACACTTTTTCTCATCTTTGCATTTGATTTGTAGATGAGGTTTCTTGCATGCACTCTTGAGAGGCTAATTGTTCTTCATGAGATTTTTGAAGAATTCTTTTCTTTCACAGATGCGCTCTAAACAGAAAAGTGCAAGCTGATAAATCTTTCCCAGAGAAAGATTGTCAACGCTTAAGTGAAGCGTTTGTAACTGGCCTTGGAGGTCTGCTTGAATCTCTTTGGGGAGAGAGGCAATGAAGACATGCTTTAACGTAGAATCATTGAAGCCACCAAGTTTGTAGAACAAAGTGGACATTCGTTTGAAGTGATAATCTAGATCTTTCTGTTGCAGGGAACAACACTTCATTTGCATGTATTCCTTTCTGGCAATATCTAATGCTGCAGTTGATTCACCGATGAAGGTTTCATAAATGGTGCCAAGAACAGAAGCAGCATTTGGAAATTGTATGACCTGTAACTGTCTGTATTCTCCAAGACTATCCCACCAATCTCGGAGTGAACCCAAAAATCGGGTTGCGAATTCTCTGAGGACAGTTGGAAGATCAGTATCTGGTCCGGTCAGCTGGAGATCAATCCAGGCAGAAAATTCTTGAATTCTAGCAGGCCATTTAATGCGAGGAACATCATCAAAAGTGAACCAGGGACCATTTGATGGTTTGGTTGAAGCAAGTTGTTGTGGTACATGAGGGATATCATGGGGAAGATCCTCAAAGTTGAGAGGATCCTCAGTGGTTTCTTCAGGAGGTGTCATAGGAGCATTCGGGTTTGTGTCGACCGTGAGAAGTCGGGAAACATCAAGGCTTGAGGAATCAGAGGACTGAGCAGATAACTCTTCTTCAGAATCTTCATTAGGAGGAAGATTTGAAGAAAGCGTATGCTGAGATAGCATATGAGTTGTGTAAGGATCTGCAGGTTGTTTATCTTTTTGGGTGAAATGAGACGTGTCTGGTGGAGAAGGAGTTGGCTCAGATATTGTAAGAGGAGGCATAGACACTGGTTTTGGAAATTGGGTGTATCTTGGAGAGTGAGGAGCATGAGATTGTTGTGGAGGTGCAGTATAAGATGAAGAGGCTTGAGTTGGTTGTTGAACCGGAGTTGGTTTCGGTTTTGGCGCATACGTTGGAGCTTGAGGTTTTGATGGTTTTCAGAAGAGGGTAGAAGTCATTCCAAATACTTTGGAATAATCTGTAGGTTGTTTGGTTTGTGAGGGATTATAGAAAGGTTGATATTGGCTGAAAACTGGAGTAAAAGAAGGTAATTGATTTGTTGGTGGAAACAATGGAGGTTGCTTGTCAGCTTCAATTCTGGAAAGTTCAGCTTTTAGCCTTCTGATTTCAGCTTCTTTCTGGGTAAACTCAGGACCCCAATAGCTGTGTTGGATCATTTGTCTGAGCTCAGTATCAAGCTGTTGAATACGATTCTTTAGGCCAAGGTGGATTTGTTCAAGCCTGGAAGCCAGGTTGTCAACTTGAGATGAAGTGGCCTGGATCTGTTCAGTAACAGTTCCGATCTGTGAATCGATTTTCTGGAGCATATTGTTCTGAGCTAAGGCATTCTGTGTTTGCCAATTCAAGACTATTTCAAAGGGTCTTGGTTCTTCAAGGTTGGCCATTTGAAGCTATGGCTGAAGGGACATAAGGTCGGGAAACTGTGGATGTCTGTTGATCCACGGACTTTTCAAGAGCAGGAAATTGTGATGTATACGCCGGAGAAACCGGGGTAAACATATAGCAAGCCAAGGGTTGTGGCGGTGTTGGCAAAAGCGGAGGTAAGTCAGATCTACAAGGAGGAGCATAGGAGTGCTCAGATCTGATTATCTTCAAGGCTTTTTTGTAGATAGGCAAAGGAGGAGCAGGTTTTGGAGGTTCTGGAGAAGGAGACCGAGGATGGATGATTTTCTTTCCTCTTCGCCTACGGCGAGGTTCATTATCTCCATCATCTTCAAGATAATAATCATCAAGGCAAGTACATCTTGGGTCACACATACCAGAACCAGGGACATCCCAGATGAAGTGACCATCAATCTTTGCGACATAGATAGGATGACCATCTTTGTCAAAAGAATAGATGGGTATTTTTTCCTGGACATTTGGAACTGACTGGATCATTGCTGTAAAGGATAGCCTGGGAAGAGTTTGTTCTTGTTCTGAAGCCTGGGGCTGTTTGAAAGTCATGCAAACGGTTCCATCATTCCGTTTTTCAAACATAGCCTGTGAAGTTTGAATTGGTTGGGAGTTTTGGTGGAATTGCTCGTAATTCGTGAGCCATTCCAAAGGCATAAGCTTTAGGAGGTCAGGTTTGGAGATTTGCCTGGGAATTTGGATGATTTTGGGAGTAGTGTCTGTATCAGCCAGAATCATGACTGTATCTGTGGAAGTGTAAGGAGTAGGCAGATCAAGGGCATGATTTTGGAGACGGTAGACCAACTGATGGTGCAGAGTTGCCATCTTGGAAGTGACAACTTGTTCAGCTCCTTGGAGTTGGATCTAAACTTTTAAAGCTGTGGGCAAGTTTGGAGGGTTGAAATTTGGGTAAAAAGTGATCAAAGCACTACCGGCATGGAGTGTTGTGAGGACTGTACCGATAACGGCATGTTGGTAGTCTTTGAATCTGGTGTCTAGAAGTGCTAGACGAGCAGTAACCGGAAGACCTTTTCGGCCATGGAGAGTAAGGATGAGACGAATACCACCTAGATGTAAATGAGTATAACCTTCTCGTTTCCAAGAGGTTATGAGCTTAGAAGGAATTTCTAAGGTGACATATTGCTCAGATAAGGTAGACTGAAGGGCACACTAATCAAGCTTAGACGACTGAATATATTCTTTGGTAGTAGGACGACGAGTAGAGATAAGAGTACGGATACTACGAACTAAGGACGTATTTCGCCTATACAAGGAATAGGGACTAATTAACGGCATAGCAGACTCACTAACTTGTGCAGACTCGGGAATATACGAATATTCTACTAGATTTTCTATTTTAGATGCAACTGACTTGGAACATGATGGAGGTAGCGACAAGGTAGATGATAAAGTAACAGGAGTAACTGATGCAGTATTGTTTGAGGTTGAAGCCATGTTTGGAAGTTTCTCTCTCAACGTTTCTAAGACAAACTCGTTAAGAATTACCATATACCACCCTCAGGAAGGACAAAACAAAGGCTCTGATACCAAATAGGATGTCATATACCACCAAATGCGTCAGTAGACGATTTAGTGAACAATAACAGGACTTAACACTACCATTCTTCTAACAGTCTTACCACTAACCCTACTTATTCACCTAAACAGCCATCTTAGGCACAATGGTGACTTCGGAACTGGGCTTAACTGTTTGAATCTGAGAGGTTAAGACTCAGGGAGCTAGTTCACAACGTTCTGATACACAGGATCCTCAGAGAGGCAAGTGTAGAGCATACTTGTTGATCAAAGATAGAAGATGAACTACGGAAGTTCCTATTTAGATGTCTAAGATAGTTGAGAGAGAGATGAGAAACTTAGAAAGCCATAAGGTAAGCAAACTTCATATCTTATTGATTGATTTCTTCCTCCCTTGAAAGGCTTACAAGACCCCTTTATATAGGGGAGCACACCTATTATGACTACACAAGGAAGAAAACCATCCACGTATTAAGATGGCACACCTTTGGAGACAAAAGGAAAGGTGGAGAACATACCACGCGTTGGCACAGTCAAACTTAGAAAATATTTTGGCATTGTTGAGATGGACAAAAAGGGAATTGATCTTTGGGAGAGGAAATTTGTCATCTTGGAGAAAACAGTTATAATTGCTTACCGTTAGTATTTAAAGACAGTACTTCAACACTTACCACCCAACACTTTCGCCTTCCATGGCTACTTCAACAGGGTGAACTGTGTCATATACTATATTTATGTATACTGAAACTAAGCTGAAAACTGGATCTTCTCAAAACTTTCTGATGCACAAGATCGTCATAAGAGGCAAGTGCAGAGCATACTCGCTTAAAGATGTGAGTGAACAGATACTTTCATTGATTCCCTTTTAATTGAAGATAAAGAAAGAAAGAGAGGATTAGCAAACCATAGTTGTATTTCACAAGAGAGATTACAAGAGGAACTCTGTCTGCCTTGGAAGAGAAAATGAATTCCCTTATATAGGCGAGAGGAGAGCTTATGATACCTTTGGGACAGGACCCACCAAAGGAATCTACTTTTACAAAGCAAAGCAATAATTAAAAAGCAAACTCCGACAAGATAAGGAGATAAGAGGGAATCTCCTTTTACAAAAGCATAAAGTAAAAGCAAAAGTAAAAACACACTTATTGCCGTCACATGGCAATTATTACAACTTTAATAATTACATAAAGTTAAAGTGGGGACAGGACCCCCACTGGCTGGACGGACAGGACCTCCACTGGCTGGTGGCAGACAACTGGAATCAATCACTGTCACCGAGGCTAGGACTACTGAGGTCATTATCGTTGTGTGGACCACGACGGAGTAATTGCCTGTTGCGCTGTATGTTTTCAAGAGGAGAAGGAGGACGAACTTCACCAAAAGAACTTTGGATGGTTCGTGAAGTAGAAGGCATATGCTGCTGAATGATAAGCTTGGAGTTGGAAGGAAAATGTTGCATAGAACAAGACTGCTGATCTGTAGACTGAGAAGTAGAGTCTTCTGCGTACTGAGAGGAAGACTGAGAGGTATTGTTAACATGTGGTTGTGGAAGAAGGGAGAGAAAATCTTCCCAAGGATCCTGAGAATCCTGGAAGAGAAGATCAAGCCGATCTGGCTTTTCTTCTTTTATGATCAACCCGGAACTGGTTTGAGCTTGAGGAGGATGGACTTCGTCAGAGAAGACACTAGGAAAGATAGAGACAAGTTCATGTTGAGGACCGATGTAGGTATGGGTTATGTTACTATCAGGAGGTGGTACATGGTTTAGGTCAAACAGGAATTGTTGCAGAGATCCTGAGACCTGTGGGTCTGAATGGATGAGATAAGGGTGAGGATAAGTACCCCATTCATAAGCTTGGTCTTGGGTCCAAAACATCTTAGTTTCAGGGTGTTGGAAGTAAGGACGATGGACGATAAAGACAGAAGTATGGAGGTTGGCTTCACTAGTAGGCATATTATCAAGGTTTTGCCGTGTATTTATTTCAGTGAGGGTTCACCATTCAAGGAGAGTCCAAAGCAGAGAAGCTGCTTCAGCAGGATTAGTAAGCTGGTTGAGAACTGGTCCGACAGGGAGGACAAGTTTAGTAGCATAGAGGACAGTGAGACACCAGAAAAACCAAAGTTGATTTTCTGTGACTGGTTTGAAAGGTTCTAGGGTAAGACCTAGGAGGAACATTTGATCGGGATGAAAGGAAGGAAGAGCACTGCGAATACTGTCACGTTCAATATTCAGAAAATATCTAAACAGGAAACGTTTGGCATAGTCTTGAATTTGGTGTGGAGAGGAGAAAGTCATGTGCAATGGGAAGGTTCTTTTACTCAGGGCGTGTTCAGGAACATTGGTAGCCATAGCTATTAGAGGAAAAGAAACTGAAGAAGTAATGAGAATAGGTAATGAGTCAGGAGGCTTTTTTATAGGTCGGGAAAGGAAATCTGGAATGAGATTTTTCTTACCAGAGATATGTTACCTGGAGAACCACTCTTTTAAACGCAGCACTTGTTTGTCTGGTAGCTGCTTGTTTTTGAAATGGAGAATCTTTGGAAAAGCAGAGTTATCAAGTTTAACAGTGAAATGGTGGCCGATGAGGTGGAACTCGAACTTTTGGATGCCATATTTCACGGCTAAAGCTTCTTTATACACTGTGTGGTAGTGCTTTTCTGACTGCTTGAATTGTCCGCTTGCATGGGCACAATAGAATTCTTTGTCATCAATCTTTTCGAGCAAGACAGCACCCCAATAGTCATCACTGGCGTCTGTTTGAAGAATTCTGTGGCTGACAGATGGAATCCGAAGTGGAGGTGGCTTTTGACAAAGCTGCTTTAATTCACGGACAGCTGTGGTTTGAAGAGGACCCCAAGGAGGGGCTGACTTTTTTAGCATGGCTGACAGGTGGCTTGTATGATGAATTACTTTTGGGAAAAAATCTCTCAAATAATTTACAATCCCGAGGAATTGTTGAATCTGGTGTTTGCTGAGATTTTCATCTGGGAAATGGAGTAATTCTTGAGCAATATGAGGACCTGGACGATATTGACCATTTTCAATGATCACACCGAGGAATTCTATGGAAGACTGGCCTATGACACTTTTCTTGGATGAGATCATGATACCGTGGGCTTTGACAAGGTTGTAGAACTGGTCCAGAAGGAGTTGGTGAGACTCATGGGTTGGACTGAATAGGAGGATGTCATCAATGTAGATGAGAGCCTGTGAGAGAATGGGCTCAAAAATACGGGTCAGGGCCCGTTGGAAGATGGATGGTGAAGTTTTGAGGCCGAAGGGCATAACTGTCCACTCCCTAATTGCCAAAAACCTGATTTGAGGTCAAACTTAGAAAATATTTTGGCATTGTTGAGATGGACAAAAAGGGAATTGATCTTTGGCAGAGGAAATTTGTCATCTTGGAGAAAACAGTTCAAAGGCTGGTAATCTATGACAAGACGTTTTTTCCCTCTACGAATTTCGGATCTTTTTTCCACATAAAAGGCTTGACAAGCCCATTGAGATTGGGCTGGTTCTATGAGGCCTTGGGCTAATAGTTCAGCACATTCAGATTGGGCTAACTTGAGATCTGAAGGAGTCATACCTGGATGGGTTGCTTTGGTTGGATTAATATCCTCATTAAGCTTAAAAGGAAGCTTAATAAAGAACTCGGGATTTTTCCATAATGGTGATGGATGAATGAAAAGGCTATGGCTGTCAGGACAAAAGGGGAGAAGTTTATCACAGAAAGATTGATAGGATGGAGGAGCATCAGTAAGAGCAAACATCTTAAGGATTTTTGTATACGGTTGAAACATCTGTTTGTACCGGATACCTGTTTGTACCGGATACCAGTGACTGTGATTTGTAGACGTTTGGCTAGCTGGAGAACATCAAAACCTATCAAGAGATCTTTATTAGGAAGATCGGAACCTATGACTCTAACCCAGACAGTACAATTGGGGAAGAATTGGATACCAATGGGTTTTTTGGAAATCAAATGGGACTGGAACAGTTCACCATTTGCGGCTTTGTAATATTCTGTGTGATTTTCCCAATATTTGGCAGGAAGGATGGATGGATTTAACATTGTTCTGTGAGAACCTGTATCTAGAAATCCAATGACAGGGATAGGAGAAGAGTATTTGGTTGGTAGGATTTGGATTTTCACAGAAGGAGTAGGTGGAAGTTCTGATGAATAAGAATGAGATTGTTTTACCTGGTAAACAGGAACAAGAGGAAGTTCTTATTCTTCTTCATCACTGTAGTTGGGAGAATCAGCTTGGAGAGCAAAAATTGTATGCTCATCATATGTATCTTGTTCAGAGAAACAAGACTCAATATCTTCATTGTCAGAGAGCATTTCAGTATTGGAGAGATGCTTGATAAGTCTGGCTGATTGGGCCGGCTTATTGGGACAATTTTTTGCAAAGTGGCCTTTTTTCTTGCAGATATAACATCTGCTGCTTTTGTTTTTTCGGTATTGACTCGGATCTTTCTTTCTGAAGTACCTGTATGGGCCTTTGGATTTTTTGGAGTGTCTGTGTTTGGACTTGTGGAAGTGTTTGGAGAAATGGGCTTTCTTTTTGGGCTTACACTCACAAGTTTTGTCTGATGGACATTTGATGGCAAGATAGGGCTTTTTGCAGGCTGACTTAAAGGGCTCTTTTCTTTTGATCAGGTCAGAAAAGAACTCTTTCTGTTCACACATCTTTTCAAGACAAGCAACTACAAACTGGTAAATCTTACCAAGAGGAAGTTCAGCAACATTTAGTCGACTGACATTTAGTTGTCTTTGAAGCTCTGGTTGCAATTCTTTCGGTAGGGAAGCTACGAATACATGCCGTAGAGACGGATCATTGTACCCGTTAAGCCTGTAATAGAGCTGAGACATACGTTTGTAGTGAAACTCCAAATCTTTCATCAAGAGAGAGCAACACTTCATTTGGTGGTATTCTCGTCTAGCAAGCTCTGTAGCAGTAGTTGGCTCACCAAGGAATTGTTCATACAGATGGGAAATGGCATGAGCAATAGGGAGTTGGCAGAATGACATCTGTCGATAAGTGCCAAGACTATCATACCAATCTCGAAGTGAACCTATGAACCTTGTACAGAATTCTTTGAGAACAGTTTGACTTGTTGCACCGGATCTTAACATCTGAACATCAATCCAAGCACACATTTCCTGAAAACGATTGTACCATTGCTTTCGAGGAATGTCATCAAGAGTAAACCATGGACCATTGGATGGTCTTGTTGATGGTTCTGCTTGGCTTTGTTGACTGGATTGTCCTGGTTCTGGAGGAGCAAATTGATTAGTAGCTTCTTCTTCCGGAGGAGGAGAGGAAGTTTCAGGAACTTCAGTCTGTGGCTCATTTGATCCTGTGGAAGGTTGGACCATGAGAAGTCTAGTGACATCAGCATAATTGGTTTCAGAATCTGAGGAAGCAGGAATGGAATCAACAGATTGAGAATCTGATGAAACTGATTCATAGGTTGCTGGTTCAGACGATTCTGAGTGTGATTCTGATTCTGGTTCTGATTGTTCTGGAAAAGAGACAATCTGCTGAGAATATTGGTGCATGGGAGCTTTGTCTTTGGCTTGCACCGGCTGTATTGGTGTATACTAGGGTGATGCCGGAGGACTTTGTAGTGGTGGCTGAGGTTGAGGTGGTTCAGCTGGAGGAGTTGGTTTAGGTGGACTAGACCTTTGAGCAGGAATAGGCCTAGAAGAAGAAGGTGGGGATGACCTTCTTTGTCTGGTTGAGACAGGTTGCTTTTGGAATTCACGCTGCTTGGCTTCAGCTTCTTTATAAGCTTCTGTATGGTGTGAGAAACCAAAGAAACTATCATAATTGAATGGCTGAGGAGCTGGTGGTGAATAAAATGGTTGGTAAGAACCGAAAGAGGCTGTTGGAATAGGTAGAGATGGAGATCTGGGAAACAATGGTTGTTGCCGTTGTTTATCAGCGTCGATTCTAGCTAGCTCAGCTTTAAGCTTTCTGATTTCAGCTTCTTTTTTATCAAACTCTGGACCCCAATACCGATTTCGGATCATTGCATGCAAATCAGTATCAAGTTGGGAAATCCTTACCTTGAGATCATGATAGATCAGATGGAATCTATTCTTTTGGAAGTATGATGCAGCTGGTTGGAAACATGATCAAGCTTGGAATCAAGGCGTTTGAGCACTGTATTCTGAGCTGTAGCATTTTGAGATTGCCAATTGAGAACAGATTCAAATGGCTTTGGTTCTTCATGCTGTCCAGAAGGAGTGACAGGTGAAGAGACAAATGGTTGGGATACCATTTTAGTTCTGGAATCTATGCTTTTCTCAAGGGATGGAAAGGTTTCATTGTATGCACTGGAGAAAGTGGAAAACATGTAGCAATTTGCTACAGGTGGTGTAGGAAGCAGAGGAGGAAGCTCTGTTCTGCAAGGTTTGTAGGAAGGGTCAGATCTGATGATCTTGAGGGCTTTGTTGTAGATAGGTAAAGGAGGTGCAGGTTTTGGAGGCTTCGGAGGAGGTGGTGAAGGAGATCTACAGGAGGTAGGATGGATCACCTTCTTTTTGCGCCTTCTGCGCCTTCTTGGCTCATCATCTTCCTCATCAGAGGTATCATAATCCTGGAGGCAAGTACAGCCTGGATCACACATACCTGAGCCTGGAACATCCCATATGAAGTGGCCATCTATCTTGTCGACATAGACTGGATAGCCATCTGAACCAAATGAATGAATAGGGACTTTTTCCTGAGGATGGTCAACTGCAATGATCATAGCAGAGCAGTGTAGGAGAAAGATGGTGTTTTACTGAGAGGTTCAGTAGGAGACTGGAAAGTCATTTTTACAGTACCATCAGTTCTTCTTTCAAAGGAGGTTTCAGAGGTTTGAAGTGGTTGAGAATTTTGGTGGAATTTCTCATAGTTGGAAAGCCATTCAAGAGGCATGAGTTTGAGGAGTTCTGATTTTGGGATCTGTTTAAGGATCTGGACTATAGTGGGAATAGTCTCAGTGTCGGCTAAGATCATGAGGGTATCTGTGGTGGTGTGAGGAGTAGGAAGATCAAGTGCATGGTTTTGTAACCTATACACGAGTTGATGATGAAGAGTGGCTATTTTTGAGGTTACGGTTTGTTCTGCTCCTTGGAGCTGGATTTGAACCTTGAAGGTAGTGGATAGATTTGGATCTTGAAGAGAAAGGTTGAAGTTTGGATAGAAAGTGAGTAAGACACTGCCAGCATGGAGAGTAGTCAAGATAGTACCTATTACAGCATGTTGGTACTCCTTGAAGCGGGTGTCAAGCAAGGCAATTCTGGCTGTGACAGGAAGACCTTTGCGGCCATGGAGAGTGAGAATAAGGCGAACACCGCCAAGATGGAGATGGGTATAGCCTTCTCGTTTCCACTGGGTGATTAGTTCTGGTGGAATCTCTAGGGTGACATATTGTTCTGCTTGGGTGGCCTGAATGGCACACTGATCAAGTTTGGAAGACTGGACATACTCTTTAGGATGAGGTCTACGGGTAGAGATAAGGGTACGAATACTTCGGGTAAGAGAAGTATTTCGCTTATACAGTTGGTATGGAGAAATAAGAGGCATAGAAGACTCAGAAATCTGTGCAGAGTCAGGAATATAGGAATATTCTCTAAGATTTTCTATTTTGGAAGCAGAGTGTTTTGTGCAGGATTTAGGTAGGGATAAGGTAGAAGATAGAGTAACATGAGAAATCTCACTTGAGTTTGAACTAGATGCCATGGTTGCGAAGCTCTTTCTTTATCTCTTCTTATCGGGAAATCAATAATCATATCATACCACTCGGAAAAAGTGCCATACGTTTGTAGTGCCAGAAAAGAATACATGCAAATGAAGTGTTGTTCCCTCCAACAGAAAGATCTAGATTATCACTTTAAACGAATGTCCACTTTGTTCTACAAACTTGGTGGCTTCAATGATTCCACTTTAAAGCATGTCTTTATCACCTCTCTCCCCAAAGAGATTCAAGCAGACCTCCAAGGCCAGTTACAAACGCTTCACTTAAGCGTTGATAATCTTTCTCTAGGAAAGATTTATCAGCTTGCACTTTTCTGCTTAGAACGAATCTGTGAGAGGAAAGAATTCTTCAAAGATCTCATGAAGAACAATCAGCCACTCAAGAGTGCATGCAAGAAACCTCATCTACAGATTAAATGCAAAGATGAGAAAAAGTGTCACTGTTCCCCGAAAAAATCCAAACACTTCACCGAATACAAAACCAAACATTCAGCCAATCTATCTAAACCTTGGTCAAAGAAATCTTATCGCTATTTCAGGCAAAAAGATCCCTCAAAGTCCAGATCAGCAAAACATAGCCGTTGTTTTCTTTGCAAAAAGAAAGGCCACTTTGCAAAGGATTGTCCTATTAAGCCTGCTAAGTCTGCCCGACTCATCCAACACCTCCAGTCATCTCTTTCTCCAACAGATGACATCGAGTCTCTCTATTCTGAACAAGAATATGCAGACCAAGATACAGCCTTTGCCTTGGCTTCCTCTGACAGTGAAGATAGTGTGGTTGAAGACTTTGACATTGTCCATGCTATCTGGTATCAGAGCCACCTTCATTTTTCGACTGGTATGATATAATTATTGATTTCGATAAGAAGAGATAAAGAAAGAGCTTCGCAACCATGGCCTCCAGTTCAAACTCAAGTGAGATTTCTCCTGTTACCCTATCTTCTACCTTATCTTTACCCAAATCGTGCACAAAACACTCTGCTTCCAAAATAGAGAATCTTATAGAATATTCCTATATTCCCGACTCTGCACAGATTTCTGAGTCTTCCATGCCTCTTATCTCTCCATACCAGTTGTATAAACGAAATACTTCTCTTACCCGAAGTATCCGTACACTTATCTCTACCCGTAGACCTCATCCAAAAGAGTATGTCCAGTCATCTAAACTAGATCAGTGTGCCATTCAGGCCACACAAGCTGAACAATATGTTACCCTTGAGATTCCACCAGAGCTCATCACCCAGTGGAAACGAGAAGGCTACACCCATCTCCATCTTGGAGGTGTACGCCTAATTCTTACTCTCCATGGCCGCAAAGGTCTTCCTGTCACAGCCAGAATTGCCTTACTTGACACTAGATTCAAGGAGTACCAACATGCTGTAATTGGTACCATCCTCACCACTTTACATGCTGGCAGTGTTCTCCTCACTTTCTACCCAAACTTTAACCTATCTCTCCAAGACCCAAACCTATCCACAACCTTCAAAGTTCAGATTCAGCTCCAAGGAGCAGAACAAACCGTAACCTCAAAAATAGCCACTCTCCATCATCAACTTGTGTATCGTTTGCAGAACCATGCACTCGATCTTCCTACTCCTCACACCACCACAGATACCGTCATGATCTTAGCCGATACAGAGACTATTCCTACCATAGTCCAGATTCCCAAACAGATTCCCAAATCTGAGCTCCTTAAGCTCATGCCTCTCGAATGGCTTTCCAACTATGAGAAGTTCCATCAGAACTCTCAGCCTCTCCAAACCACAGAAACATCTTTTGAGAGAAGAACAGATGGCACAGTCAAAATGACGTTCCAGTCTCCTACTGAACCTCTCAGTAAGACACCATCCTTCTCCTACACTGCTATGATCACTGCAGTCGACCATCCTCAGGAAAAAGTCCCTATTCATCACTTTAGCTCAGATGGCTATCCTGTCTATGTCGACAAGATAGATGGCCACTTCATATGGGATGTTCCAGGCTCAGGTATGTACGATCCCGGCTGCACTTGCCTACAAGACTACTATTCCTCTGATGAGGAAGAAGATGAACCGAGAAGGCGCAGAAGGTGCAAAAAGAAGGTGATCCATCCTACACCTTGCAGATCTCCTTCACCTCCTCCTCCAGAGCCTCCTAAACCTGCACCACCTTTGCCTATCTACAACAAAGCCCTCAAGATCATCAGATCTGATCCTTCCTACAAACCCTACAAACCTTGCAGATCAGAACTTCCTCCTTTGTTACCTACACCACCTGTAGCAAACTGGCCATTATCTCTCTTGTGAAATACAACTATGGCTTGCTAAACTCCTCTTTCTTTCTTTGCCTTAAATTAGAAGGGAAACAATACGAATATCTGTTCACTCATATCTTCTAACAAGTATGCTCTGCACTTGCCTTGAATGAGGATCCTGTGCATCAGAAAGTTTCAGTGTGATCCAGACTCCAGCTTAGTTTCAGTATATATAAATACAGTATCAAACACAGTTCACCCTGTTAAAGTAGCCATGGAAGGCGAAAGTGTTGGGTGGTAAATGTTGAAATACTGGCTTTAAATACTGGCAGTAGGCAAGAGAGTGACACGTATTCCGCGCCACCAACCTGGTATCAGAGCCATCTCCTTTTTGCGAGTGGTATGATATTATTATTGTTTTCCCTGATAAGAAGAGGTAAAGAAAGAGCTTTCCAACCATGGCATCTAGTTCACATTCAAGCGAGATTTCTCCTGTTACTCTATCTTCTACCTTATCCCTACCAAAATCCTGCACTAAACACTCTGCCTCCAAAATAGAGAATCTTATCGAATATTCCTATATTCCCGACTCTGTATAGATCTCTGAGTCCTCCATGCCTCTTATTTCTCCTACCAGCTGTATAAACGAAATACTTCTTTTACCCGTAGTATTCGTACACTCATCTCTACCCGTAGACCACATCCTAAAGAGTATGTCCAGTCCTCAAAACTTGACCAGTGTACCATTCAGGCCACACAAGCTGAACAATATGTCACCCTAGAAATCCCACCTGAACTTATCACCCAGTGGAAACGTGAAGGCTATACGCATCTCCATCTTGGAGGTGTTCGTCTTATTCTCACCCTCCATGGCCGTAAAGGACTTCCAGTCACAGCCAGAATTGCCTTGCTTGACACCTGATTCAAGGAATACCAACATGCTGTAATTGGTACTATCCTTACTACTCTCCATGCTGGCAGTGTTCTTCTTACTTTTTACCCAAACTTCAACCTTTCTCTTCAAGATCCAAATCTATCCAAACCTTTAAAGTTCAAATCCAGCTCCAAGGAGCAGAACAAACCATAACTTCAAAAATAGCCACTCTTCATCACCAACTTGTGTATCGTCTGCAGAATCATGCACTCGATCTCCCTACTCCTCACACCACCACAGATACCCTCATGATCTTAGCCGATACAGAGACTATTCCTACCATAGTCCAAATTCCAAAACAGATTCCCAAATCTGAGCTTCTTAAGCTCATGCCTCTTGAATGGCTTTCCAATTACGAGAAGTTCCACCAGAACTCTCAGCCACTCCAAACCACAGAAACTTCTTTCCAGAGAAGAACAGACGGCACTGTAAAGATGACTTTCCAGTCTCCTATTGAACCACTCAGTAAAACTCCGTCTTTCTCCTACACTGCTATGATCACTGCAGTCAACCATCCTCAGGAAAAAGTCCCTATTCATTCCTTTGGCCCAGATGGCTATCCAGTCTATGTTGATAAGATAGATGGCCACTTTATATGGGATATTCCAGGCTCAGGCATGTGTGATCCGGGCTGCACTTGTCTACAAGATTATTCCACCTCTGATGAGGATGAAGATGAACCAAGAAGGCGCAGAAGGCGCAAAAAGAAGGTGATCCATCCTACTCCTTGCAGATCTCCTTCTCCTCCTCCTCCAAAGCCACCAAGACCTGCACCACCTTTGCCTATTTACAACAAAGCTCTCAAAATCATTAGATCTGATCCTTCCTACAAACCTTGCAGATCAGAACTTCCTCCTCTGTTGCCTACACCACCAATAGCAAACTGCTACATGTTCTCATCTTTCTCCAGCAATTACACTGATACCTTCCCTTCTCTTGAAAAGAGTACCGATGTCAGAACAAAAATGGTTTCTCAACCTTTTATCTCTTCCCCTGTTACCTCCTCAGGACAACATGAAGAACCTAAACCTTTTGAATCGGTTCTTAACTGGCAATCTCAAAATGCCTCAGCTCAAAACACTGTACTCAAACGCCTTGATTCTAAACTTGATCATGTTTCTACCCAAGTCCACCATACGACAAAGAAGATCGATTCCATTGAAGCACAGATGGAACGCATCTACCATGATCTCAAGGCAAGGATTTCCCAACTCGACACTGATTTGCATGCAATGATCCGAAATCGTTATTGGGGTCCAGAGTTTGACCAAAAAGAAGTTGAAATCAGACAGCTTAAAGCTGAGTTAGCCAGAATTGATGCTGATAAACAACACCAACAGTCGCTGTTTCCTAGGTCTCCATCTTTGCCTATGCCAACAGCCTCTTTCAGCACTTATCAGCCATTCTACTCACCACCAGCTCCCAGGCCTTTCAATTATGACAGTTTCTTCGGTTTCTCACACCACACAGAAGCTTTCAAACAAGCTGAAGCCAAACAGCGTGAGTTACAGAAACCTGTACCTCCTAAACCAAGAAGGTCATCCCCACCTTCTTCTAAACCAGCTCCTGCTAGACGAACTAGTCCACCAAAACCAACTCCACCAGCTGAACCACCACAAGCTCAGCCACCACAACAAAGTCCTCCTCCATCACCTCAGTATACACCAATACAGCCAGTGCAAACCAAAGACAAAGTTCCTATGCACCAATACTTTCAGCAAAATGTTTCTTCTCCAGAACAATCAGAACCAGAAACAGAACCAAGCTCAGAACCTTCTGAACCTGCAACTTATGAATCAGTCTCATCAGATTCTCAATCTGTTGATTCTATTCCCTCTTCAGATTCTGAAGCAAATTATGCTGATGTTTCAAGACTTCTCATGGTCCAACCTTCTACTGGATCAAATGAGCCACAAACTACTGAAATCCCTGAAACACCATCACCTCCTCCAGAGGACGAAACTGCTAATCAGTTTGCTCCTCCAGATCCCGGACAATCCAGTCAGCAAAGCCAAGCAGCAGAACCATCCTTTAAACCTTCAAATGGTCCATGGTTCACTCTTGATGACATTCCTCGAAAGCAATGGTATAATCGCTTCCAGGAAATGTGTGCTTGGATTGATGTTCAGATGCTACGATCAGGAGCCAACAGTCAGAATGTTCTCAAGGAATTTTGCACAAGATTCACAGGCCAACTTAGAGATTGGTATGACAGTCTCGGTCAATACAGACAAATGTCTTTCTGCCAACTACCAATTGCCCATGCCATTTCTCATCTCTATGAGCAATTCCTCGGAGAACCAGGTACTGCTACAGAGCTTCACAGACGTGAGTATCATCAAATGAAATGTTGTTCCTTGTTAATGAAAGACTTGGAATTTCATTACAAACGGATGTCACAGCTCTATTACAAGCTCAATGGATATAATGATCCATCCCTGCGGCATGTTTTTGTTGCATCTCTACCCAAAGAATTGCAGCCAGAGCTACAGCGACAAGTTAATGCCCATCAGCTTGATATTGGACAACTTCCCCTCGGTAAGATTTACTAGTTTGCAGTTGCTTGTCTCGACAAAATGTGTGAACAGAAAGAGTTCTTTTCCGAGTTAATCAAACGGAAAGAGCCCTTTAAATCAGCCTGCAAAAAGCCTTATCTTGCCATCAAATGTCCATCAGAGAAAACTTGTGAGTGTAAGCCCAAGAAGAAAACCCATTTCTCTAAACACTTCCACAAGTCCAAACACAAACACTCCAGAAAATCCAAAGGCCCATACAGATACTTCAAGAAAAAGGATCCAAGCCAGTACAGAAAAGTCAAAGGCAGCAGATGCTACATCTGCAAGAAAAAAGGCCACTATGCTAAAAACTGTCCCAACAAGCCGGCTCAATCATCCAGGCTTATTAAGCATCTCACCAATGCTGATCTTCTCTCTGACTCTGAAGATATTGAGTCCTGTTTCTCGGAACAAGATGTTTACAATGAGCATACAGTTTTTGCCCTCAAAGCTGATCCTTCCAGTAGCAGTGATGAAGAAGATGATCCCCTCTCTGTTCCTGTGTACAAGGTACAACATACTCATCCTTCTTCTTCTCCTCTACTACCACCAACTCCTTCAGTCAAAATTCAAATCCTTCCAGCCAAGTATTCTACTCCCATTCCTGTCATTGGTTTCATAGATACAGGTTCTCAACAAACTATGTTGAATCCTTCCATTCTTCCTGCCAAACATTGGGAAAACCACACAGAATACTATAGAGCCGCCAATGGTGAATTGTTCAAGTCTCATCTGATTTCCAAAAAACCCATAGGCATTCAGTTTTTCCCCAATTGTACCGTTTGGATTAAAGTCATAGGCTCTGATCTTCCTGATAAAGATCTTCTAATAGGATTTGATCTCCTCCAATTAGCAAAACGTCTTCACATTACTGTCATAGGTATTCGGTATAAACAAAGGTTCCAACCGTATACTAAGCTTCTTAAGATGTTTGCTCTCACTGATGCTCCTTCATCCTATCAATCTTTTTGTGATAAACTCCTCCCTTACTGTCCCGAAAACCATAGTCAGTTTCTCCACTCTCTTGCTTACTGCCAGTATTTAAAGCCAGTATTTCAACACTTACCACCCAACACTTTCGCCTTCCATGGCTACTTCAACAGGGTGAACTGTGTTTGATACTGTATTTATATATACTGAAACTAAGCTGGAGTCTGGATCACACTTAAACTTTCTGATGCACAGGATCCTCATTCGAGGCAAGTGCAGAGCATACTTGTTAGAAGATATGAGTGAACAGATATTCGTATTGTTTCCCTTCTAATTTAAGGCAAAGAAAGAAAGAGGAATTTAGCAAACCATAGTTGTATTTCACAAGAGAGATAATGGATTACATCCTGTCTAAACAAGAGAAATGAATTCTCTTATATAGACGAGGTGAGAGCTTAGGATACCTTTGGGATAGGACCCACCAAAGGAATCTCTTTTACAAAAGCAAAGCAATAATGAAAAAGCAAACTCCAACAAGATAAGGAGATAAGAGGGAATCTCCTTTTACAAAACCATAAAGTAAAAGCAAAAGTAAAAACACACTTATTGCCGTTACATGGCAATATAAAGACAAAGTGGGACAAGACCCCCACGTGAAGTTGGCAGACAGCGGCAGACAGCTGGAATCAATCAGAGTAGCTGTCAGAATCATCATTGTCACCGAGGCTGGGACTGTTGAGGTCATTGTTGCTCTGTGGACTACAACGGAACTGAAGCATCTGGAGCATTCTCTTGTTGCGCTGTATGTCTTCAATAGGAACAGGTGGACGAACCTCACCAAAAGAACTCTGGATGGTTCGGGAAGTGGATGGCTCACATTGTTTGATGATGAGCTTGGAGTGGGAAGGGAAATGCTGCATGGAGCATGATTGCTGGTCTATCGACTGAGACGTAGACTCTTCTGTGTTCTGAGAAGGAGGCTGGACAGGTTGATTAGGATAGCGAGGTTGTGGGAAGAGAGAGAGAAATTCTTCCCAAGGATCCTGTGAATCCTAGAAGAGAAGATCAAGTTGGTCTGGTTTTTCTTCTTTGATGACTAACCCGGAATTGGGTTGAACTTGAGGAGGATGAACCTCGTCGGAGAAGACAGTAGGAAAAACGGAGACTAGTTCATGCTGAGGACCAACAGAGGTATGGGTTATGGTACTATCAGGAGGTGGTATATGGTTTAGGTCAAACAGGAATTTTTCTAGAGATCTTGAGACCTGTGGGTCGGACTGGATGAGATAAGGATGAGGGTAAGTATCCCATTCATAAGCTTGGTCTTGCGTCCAAAACATCTTAGTTTCAGGGTGTTGGAAGTAGGGACGATGGACGATGAAGACAGAAGTATGGAGGTTGGATTCCTGGGTAGGTATGTTGCTAAGGTTTCGTTGCTCATTAATTTTGGAGAGGGTTCTTCTCCACCAAGGAAGAGGAGAATACCATTCAAGGAGAGTCCAAAGCAGAGAGGCTGCTTCAGCAGGGTCATTTAGTTGATGAAGAACTGGTCCAGGAGGGAGGACAAGCTTAGTAGCATAGAGAACAGTGAGACACCAGAAAAACCATAATTGGTTTTCTGTGACAGGTTTGAAAGGTTCAAGAGTGAGACCTAGCAGAAACATGTGATCAGGATGAAAAGAAGGAAGGGCACTTCGAATACTATCACGTTCAATATTTAGGAAATATCGAAACAGAAAACGTTTGGCATAGTCTTGAATCTGGTGTGGAGAAGAGAAAGTCATGTGAAGAGGAAAATTTCTCTTGCTAAGAGCATGTTCAGGAACATTGGTTGCCATAGCTATCAAAGGGAAAGATGCGGAGGAAGTGATGAGAATAGGAAGAGAGTCGGGAGGCCTTTTTATAGGTCGGGAAAGAAAATATGGGATGAGATTTTTCTTACCAGAGATGTGTTCAACTGTGAATTCATACCTTGAGAACCATTCTTTTAAACGCAGGACTTGTTTGTCTGGTAGCTGCTTGTTCTTGAAGTAGAGAATCTTTGGAAAAGCACAGTTGTCAAGTCTGACGGTAAAGACATGGCCGATGAGGTGGAACTCGAACTTTTGAATCCCATATTTCACGGCTAATGCCTCTTTGAACACTGTGTGATAATGCTTTTCTGCTGGCTTAAATTGTCCACTAGCATGTGCACAGTAGCTTTCTTTTCCGTTGATGCTTTCGAGGAGAACAGCACCCCAATAGTCATCGCTTGCGTCTGTCTGAAGAATGCGGTGGCCGACAGAGGGAATCCGAAGAGGAATCGGCCATGGACAGCTGTTGTCTGGAGAGGACCCCAAGGAGGAGCTGTCTTTTTCAGCATGGCAGACAGGTGGCTTGTGTGCTGGATCACTTTAGGGAAAAAATCTCGAAGATAGTTGACAATCCCTAGGAATTGCTGGATTTGGTGTTTTGTGAGATTTTTATCTGGAAAGTGGTGTAATTCTTGGGCTATGTGAGGACCTGGACGATATTGACCATTCTCGATGATCATACCGAGGAATTCAATGGAGGATTGACCAATGATACTTTTCTTAGAGGAGATCATGATACCGTGGATTTTGACAAGGTAAAAAAATTGGTCAAGGAGTTTTTGATGAGATTCATGGGTTGGACTGAACAGAAGAATGTCGTCAATGTAGATGAGGGCTTGAGACAGGATGGGCTCAAAAATACGGGTCATGGCCCGTTGGAAAATGGATGGTGCAGTCTTAAGACCAAAAGGCATGACGGTCCACTGATAGTGGGCATTAGGAATACAGAATGCTGTTTTGGGCCTTTCGGTTGGATCTATACCCAATTGCCAAAAACCTGACTTAAGGTCAAACTTGGAAAACACTTTGGCATTATTGAGATGGATAAAAAGATAATTGATTTTCGGAAGAGGGAACTTGTCATCTTGGAGAAAACAGTTAAGAGGCTGGTAATCTATAACAAGTCTTTTTTTTCCACGACGAATTTCAGACCTTTTTTCCACATAGAAAGCCTGACAAGCCCATTGAGATTGGGCTGGTTCAATGAGACCTTGGGCTAGAAGTTCTGCACATTCAGATTGGGCTAGCTTGAGATCTGAAGGTGTCATACCTGGATGGGTTGCTTTGGTTGGATTAATATCCTCGTTAAGCTTAAATGGAAGCTTAATGAAGAACTCTGGATTTTTCCACAAAGGTTTAGAATGGAGGAATTGACTATGGTTTTCGGGACAGTAAGGGAGCAGTTTATCACAGAAAGATTGATAGGATGGCGGAGCATCAGTGAGAGCAAACATCTTAAGGAGCTTAGTATACGGTTGGAACATTTGTTTATACCGAATACCTGTGACAGTAATTTGAAGACGTTTTGCTAACTGGAGGAGATCAAATCCTATGAGAAGATCTTTATCAGGAAGATCAGAACCTATGACTTTAATCCAAACGGTACAATTGGGGAAAAACTGAATGGCTATGGGTTTTTTGGAAATCAGATGAGACTTAAACAATTCACCATTGGCGGCTCTATAGTATTCTGTATGGTTTTCCCAATGTTTGGCAGGAAGAATGGAAGGATTCAACATAGTTTGTTGAGAACCTGTATCTATGAAACCAATGACAGGAATGGGAGTAGAATACTTGGCTGGAAGGATTTGAATTTTGACTGAAGGAGTTGGCGGTAGTAGAGGAGAAGAAGAAGGATGAGTATGTTGTACCTTGTACACAGGAACAGAGAGGGGATCATCTTCTTCATCACTGCTGCTGGAAGGATCAGCTTTGAGGGCAAAAACTGTATGCTCATTAGAAACATCTTGTTCTGAGAAACAGGACTCAATATCCTCAGAGTCAGAGAGAAGATCAGCATTGGTGAGATGCTTGATAAGTCTGGCTGATTGGGCCGGCTTGTTGGGACAGTGTTTAGCATAGTGGCCTTTTTTCTTGCAGATGTAGCATCTGCTGCCTTTGACTTTTCTGTACTGGTTTGGATCCTTTTTCCTGAAGTATCGGTATGGGCCTTTGGATTTTCTGGAGTGTTTGTGTTTGGACTTGTGGAAGTGTTTAGAGAAATGGGTTTTCTTTTTGGGTTTACACTCACAAGTTTTCTCTGATGGACATTTGATGGCAAGATAAGGCTTTTTGCAGGCAGATCTGAAAGGCTCTTTCCGCTTGATTAGTTCAGAAAAGAACTCTTTCTGTTCACACATCTTGTCGAGGCAAGCAACTGCAAACTGATATATCTTACCGAGAGGGAGTTGTCCAATATCAAGCTGATGGGCATTAACTTGTCGTTGTAGCTCTGGCTGCAATTCTTTGGGCAGAGAAGCAACAAAAACATGCCGCAGGGATGGATCATTATATCCATTGAGCTTGTAATAGAGCTGTGACATCCGTTTGTAATGAAATTCCAAATCTTTCATCAATAAGGAACAACATTTCATTTGGTGATACTCACGTCTGTGAAGCTCTGTAGCAGTACCTGGTTCTCCGAGGAATTGCTCATAGAGATGAGAAATGGCATGGGCAATTGGTAGTTGGCAGAAAGACATTTGCCTGTATTGACCGAGACTGTCATACCAATCTCTAAGTTGGCCTGTGAATCTTGTGCAAAATTCCTTGAGAACATTTTGACTGTTGGCTCCTGATCGTAACATCTGGACATCAATCCAAGCACACATTTCCTGAAAGCGATTATACCATTGTTTTCGAGGAATGTCATCAAGAGTGAACCATGGACCATTTGAAGGTTTAAAGGATGGTTCTGCTGCTTGGCTTTGCTGACTGGATTGTCCGGGATCTGGAGGAGCAAATTGATTAGCAGTTTCATCTTCTGGAGGAGGTGAAGGTGTTTCAGGGACTTCAGTAGTTCGTGGCTCATTTGATCCAGTAGAAGGTTGGACCATGAGAAGTCTTGAAACATCAGCATAATTTGCTTCAGAATCTGAAGAGGGAATAGAATCAACAGATTGAGAATCTGATGAGACTGATTCATAAGTTACAGGTTCAGAAGGTTCTGAGCTTGGTTCTGTTTCTGGTTCTGATTGTTCTGGAGAAGAAACATTTTGCTGAAAGTATTGGTGCATAGGAGCTTTGTCTTTGGTTTGCACTGGCTGTATTGGTGTATACTGAGGTGATGGAGGAGGACTTTGTTGTGGTGGCTGAGCTTGTGGTGGTTCAGCTGGTGGAGTTGGTTTCGGTGGACTAGTTCGTTTAGCAGGAGCTGGTTTAGAAGAAGGTGGGGATGACCTTCTTGGTTTAGGAGGAACAGGTTTCTGTAACTCACGCTGTTTAGCTTCAGCTTGTTTGAAGGCTTCTGTATGGTGTGAGAAACCGAAGAAACTGTCATAATTAAAAGGCCTGGGAGCTGGTGGTGAATAGAATGGCTGATAAGTGCTGAAAGAGGCTGTTGGCATAGGCAAAGATGGAGACCTAGGAAACAGCGGCTGTTGGTGTTGTTTATCAGCATCAATTCTGGCTAACTCAGCTTTAAGCTGTCTGACTCAGGACCCCAATAACGATTTCGGATCATTGCATGCAAATCAGTGTCGAGTTGGGAAATCCTTGCCTTGAGATCATGGTAGATGCGTTCCATCTGTGCTTCAATGGAATCGATCTTCTTTGTCGTATGGTGGACTTGGGTAGAAACATGATCAAGTTTAGAATCAAGGCGTTTGAGTACAGTGTTTTGAGCTGAGGCATTTTGAGATTGCCAGTTAAGAACCGATTTAAAAGGTTTGGGTTCTTCATGTTGTCCTGAAGAGGTAACAGGGGAAGAGACAAAAGGTTGAGAAACCATTTTTGTTCTGACATCAGTACTCTTTTCAAGAGAAGGGAAGGTATCAGTGTAATTGCTGGAGAAGGATGAGAACATATAGCAGTTTGCTATAGGTGGTGTAGGTAACAGAGGAGGAGGTTCTGATCTGCAGGGTTTGTAGGAAGGATAAGATCTGATGATTTTGAGAGCTTTGTTGTAGATAGGCAAAGGTGGTGCAGGTCTTGGTGGCTCTGGAGGAGGAGGAGAAGGAGATCTGCAAGGAGTAGGATGGATCACCTTCTTATTGCGCCTTCTGCGCCTTCTTGGTTCATCTTCATCCTCATCAGAGGTGGAATAATCTTGTAGACAAGTGCAGCCCGGATCACACATGCCTGAGCCTGGAATATCCCATATAAAGTGGCCATCTATCTTATCAACATAGACAGGATAGCCATCTGGACCAAAGGAATGAATAGGGACTTTTTCCTGAGGATGGTTGACTGTAGTGATCATAGCAGTGTAGGAGAAAGACGGAGTTTTACTGAGCGGTTCAGTAGGAGACTGGAAAGTCATCTTTACAGTGCCGTCTGTTCTTTTCTGGAAAGAAGTTTCTGTGGTTTGGAGTGGCTGAGAGTTTTGATGGAACTTCTCGTAATTGGAAAACCATTCAAGAGGCATGAGCTTAAGAAGCTCAGATTTGGGAATCTGTTTTGGAATCTGGACTATGGTAGGAATAGTCTCTGTATCGGCTAGGATCATGAGAGTATCTGTGGTGGTGTGAGGAGTAGGGAGATCGAGTGCATGATTCTGCAGACGATACACAAGTTGGTGGTGAAGAGTGGCTATTTTTGAGGTTATGGTTTGTTCTGCTCCTTGGAGCTGGATTTGAACTTTAAAGGTTGTGGATAGATTTGGATCTTGAAGAGAAAGGTTGAAGTTTGGGTAAAAAGTGAGGAGAACACTACCTGCATGAAGAGTTGTGAGGATAGTACCTATTACAGCATGTTGGTACTCCTTAAATCGGGTGTCAAGCAAGGCAATTCTGGCTGTGACTGGAAGTCCTTTACGGCCATGGAGGGTGAGAATGAGACGAACACCTCCAAGATGGAGATGCGTATAGCCTTCACGTTTCCACTGGGTGATAAGTTCTGGTGGGATTTCTAGGGTGACATATTGTTCAGCTTGTGTGGCCTGAATGGCACACTGGTCAAGTTTTGAGGACTGGACATACTCTTTAGGATGTGGTCTACGGGTAGAGATGAGTGTACGAATACTACGGGTAAAAGAAGTATTTCGTTTATACAGCTGGTAGGGAGAAATGAGAGGCATAGAGGACTCAGAGATCTGTGCAGAGTTAGGAATATAGGAATATTCGATAAGATTCTCTATTTTGGAGGCAGAGTGTTTAGTACAGGATTTTGGTAAGGATAAGGTGGAAGATAGAGTAACAGGAGAAATCTCACTTGAATGTGAACTAGATGCCATGGTTGGAAAGCTCTTTCTTTACCTCTTCTTATCAGGGAAAAACAATAATAATATCATACCACTCGCAAAAAGGAAAACCTTTGTGGAAAAATCCAGAGTTCTTCATTAAGCTTCCATTTAAGCTGAACGAGGATATTAATCCAACCAAAGCAACCCATCCAGGTATGACACCTTCAGATCTCAAGCTAGCCCAATCTGAATGTGCAGAACTTCTAGCCCAAGGTCTCATTGAACCAGCCCAATCTCAATGGGCTTGTCAGGCTTTCTATGTGGAAAAAAGATCTGAAATTCGTCGTGGAAAAAAAAGACTTGTTATAGATTACCAGCCTCTTAACTGTTTTCTCCAAGATGACAAGTTCCCTCTTCCGAAAATCAATTCTCTTTTTATCCATCTCAATAATGCCAAAGTGTTTTCCAAGTTTGACCTTAAGTCAGGTTTTTGGCAATTGGGTATAGATCCAACCGAAAGGCCCAAAACAGCATTCTGTATCCCTAATGCCCACTATCAATGGACCGTCATGCCTTTTGGTCTTAAAACTGCACCATCCATTTTCCAACGGGCCATGACCCGTTTCTTTGAGCCCATTCTATCTCAAGCCCTCATCTACATTGATGACATTCTTCTGTTCAGTCCAACCCATGAGTCTCATCAGAAACTCCTTGACCAATTCTTTAACCTTGTCAGAATTTCACGGTATCATGATCTCCTCCAAGAAAAGTGTGATTGGTCAATCCTCCATTGAATTCCTCGGTATGATCATCGAGAATGGTCAATATCGTCCAGGTCCTCACATAGCCCAAGAACTACACCATTTTCCAGATAAAAATCTCACAAAACACCAAATCCAGCAATTCCTAGGGATTGTCAACTATCTTCGAGATTTTTTCCCTAAAGTGATCCAGCACACAAGCCACCTGTCTGCCATGCTGAAAAAGACAGCTCCTCCTTGGGGTCCTCTCCAGACCACAGCTGTCCATGAGCTAAAGCAACTTTGTCAAAAGCCGATTCCTCTTCGGATACCTTCTGTCGGCCACCGCATTCTTCAGACAGACGCAAGTGATGACTATTGGGGTGCTATTCTCCTCGAAAGCATCGATGGAAAAGAAAGCTACTGTGCACATGCTAGTGGACAATTCAAGCCAGCCGAAAAGCATTACCACACAGTGTTCAAAGAAGCATTAGCCGTGAAATATGGAATTCAAAAGTTCGAGTTCCACCTCATCGGCCATATCTTTACCGTCAGACTTGACAACTGTGCTTTTCCAAAGATTCTCCACTTCAAGAACAAGCAGCTACCAGACAAACAAGTCCTGCGTTTAAAAGAATGGTTCTCAAGGTATGAATTCACAGTTGAACACATCTCTGGTAAGAAAAATCTCATCCCAGATTTTCTTTCCCGACCTATAAAAAAGCCTCCCGACTCTCTTCCTGTTCTCATCACTTCCTCCGCATCTTTCCCTTTGATAGCTATGGCTACCAATGTTCCTGAACATGCTCTTAGCAAGAGAAATTTTCCTCTTCACATGACTTTCTCTTCTCCACACCAAATTCAAGACTATGCCAAACGTTTTCTGTTTCGATACTTCCTAAATATTGAACGTGATAGTATTCGAAGTGCCCTTCCTTCTTTTCATCCTGATCACATGTTCCTGCTAGGTCTCACTCTTGAACCTTTCAAACCAGTTACAGAAAACCAATTATGGTTTTTCTGGTGTCTCACTGTTCTCTATGCTACTAAGCTTGTCCTCCCTCCTGGACCAGTTCTTCGTCAACTAAATGACCCTGCTGAAGCAGCCTCTCTGCTTTGGACTCTCCTTGAATGGTATTCTCCTCTTCCTTGGTGGAGAAGAACCCTCTCCAAAATTAATGAGCAACGAAACCTTAACAACATACCTATCCAGGAATCCAACCTCCATACTTCTGTCTTCATCGTCCATCGTCCTTACTTCCAACACCCTGAAACTAAGATGTTTTGGACCCAAGACCAAGCTTATGAATGGGATACTTACCCTCATCCTTATCTCATCCATTCCGACCCACAGGTCTCAAGATCTCTAGAAAAATTCCTGTTTGACCTAAACCATATACCACCTCCTGATAGTACCATAACCCATACCTCTGTTGGTCCTCAGCATGAACTAGTCTCCGTTTTTCCTACTGTCTTCTCCGACGAGGTTCATCCTCCTCAAGTTCAACCCAATTCCGGGTTAGTCATAAAAGAAGAAAAACCAGACCAACTTGATCTTCTCTTCCAGGATTCACAGGATCCTTGGGAAGAATTTCTCTCTCTCTTCCCACAACCTCGCTATCCTAATCAACCTGTCCAGTCTCCTTCCCAGAACACAGAAGAGTCTACGTCTCAGTCGATAGACCAGCAATCATGCTCCATGCAGCATTTCCCTTCCAACTCCAAACTCATCATCAAACAATGTGAGCCATCCACTTCTCGAACCATCCAGAGTTCTTTTGGTGAGGTTCGTCCACCTATTCCTATTGAAGACATACAGCGCAACAAGAGAATGCTCCAGATGCTTCAGTTCCGTTGTAGTCCACAGAGCAACAATGACCTCAACAGTCCCAGCCTCGGTGACAATGATGATTCTGACAGCTACTCTGATTGATTCCAGCTCTCTGCCATCTTCACGTGGGAGCCCTGTCCCACTTTGTCTTTATGTAATTATTAAAGTTGTACTAATTGCCATGTGACGGCAATGAGTGTGTTTTTACTTTATGCTTTTGTAAAAGGAGATTCCCTCTTATCTCCTTATCTTGCTAGAGTTTGCTTTTAAATTATTGCTTTGCTTTTGTAAAAGAGATTCCTTTGGTGGGTCCTGTCCCAAAGGTATCCTAAGCTCTCACCTCGCCTATATAAGAGAATTCATTTCTCTTGTTTAGGTAGGATGTATCAAACAAGCTGAAGCCAAACAGCGTGAGTTACAGAAACCTGTACCTCCTAAACCAAGAAGGTCATCCCCACCTTCTCCTGCTAGACGAACTAGTCCACCAAAACCAACTCCACCAGCTGAACCACCACAAGCTCAGCCACCACAACAAAGTCCTCCTCCATCACCTCAGTATACACCAATACAGCCAGTGCAAACCAAAGACAAAGTTCCTATGCACCAATACTTTCAGCAAAATGTTTCTTCTCCAGAACAATCAGAACCAGAAACAGAACCAAGCTCAGAACCTTCTGAACCTGCAACTTATGAATCAGTCTCATCAGATTCTCAATCTGTTGATTCTATTCCCTCTTCAGATTCTGAAGCAAATTATGCTGATGTTTCAAGACTTCTCATGGTCCAACCTTCTACTGGATCAAATGAGCCACAAACTACTGAAGTCCCTGAAACACCATCACCTCCTCCAGAGGACGAAACTGCTAATCAGTTTGCTCCTCCAGATCCCGGACAATCCAGTCAGCAAAGCCAAGCAGCAGAACCATCCTTTAAACCTTCAAATGGTCCATGGTTCACTCTTGATGACATTCCTCGAAAACAATGGTATAATCGCTTTCAGGAAATGTGTGCTTGGATTGATGTTCAGATGCTACGATCAGGAGCCAACAGTCAAAATGTTCTCAAGGAATTTTGCACAAGATTCACAGGCCAACTTAGAGATTGGTATGACAGTCTCGGTCAATACGGCAAATGTCTTTCTGCCAACTACCAATTGCCCATGCCATTTCTCATCTCTATGAGCAATTCCTCGGAGAACCAGGTACTGCTACAGAGCTTCACAGACGTGAGTATCATCAAATGAAATGTTGTTCCTTATTGATGAAGATTGGAATTTCATTACAAACGGATGTCACAGCTCTATTACAAGCTCAATGGATATAATGATCCATCCCTGCGGCATGTTTTTGTTGCATTCTCTGCCCAAAGAATTGCAGCCAGAGCTACAACGACAAGTTAATGCCCATCAGCTTGATATTGGACAACTCCCTCTCGGTAAGATATATCAGTTTGCAGTTGCTTGCCTCGACAAGATGTGTGAACAGAAAGAGTTCTTTTCTGAACTAATCAAGCGGAAAGAGCCTTTCAAATCTGCCTGCAAAAAGCCTTATCTTGCCATCAAATGTCCATCAGAGAAAACTTGTGAGTGTAAACCCAAAAAGAAAACCCATTTCTCTAAACACTTCCACAAGTCCAAACACAAACACTCCAAAAAATCCAAAGGCCCATACCGATACTTCAGAAAAAAGGATCCAAGCCAGTACAGAAAAGTCAAAGGCAGCAGATGCTACATCTGCAAGAAAAAAGGCCATTATGCTAAAAACTGTCCCAACAAGCCGGCCCAATCAGCCAGACTCATCAAGCATCTCACCAATGCTGATCTTCTCTCTGACTCAGAAGATATTGAGTCCTGTTTCTCAGAACAAGATATTTACAATGAGCATACAGTTTTTGCCCTCAAAGCTGATCCTTCCAGCAGCAGTGATGAAAAAGATGAGCACCTCTCTGTTCCTGTGTACAAGGTACAACATACTCATCCTTCTTCTTCTTCTCCTCCATTATCACCAACTCCTTCAGTCAAAATTCAAATCCTTCCAGCCAAGTATTCTACTCCCATTCCTGTCATTGGTTTCATAGATACAGGTTCTCAACAAACTATGTTGAATCCTTCCATTCTTCCTGCCAAACATTGGGAAAACCACACAGAATACTATAGAGCAGCCAATGGAGAATTATTTAAGTCTCATCTGATTTCCAAAAAACCCATAGGCATTCAGTTTTTCCCCAATTGTACCGTTTGGATTAAAGTCATAGGTTCTGATCTTCCTGATAAAGATCTTCTCATAGGATTTGATCTCCTCCAGTTAGCAAAACGTCTTCAAATTACTGTCACAGGTATTCGGTATAAACAAATGTTCCAACCGTATACTAAGCTTCTTAAGATGTTTGCTCTCACAGATGCTCCGCCATCCTATCAATCTTTCTGTGATAAACTGCTCCCTTACTGTCCCGAAAACCATAGTCAATTCCTCCATTCTAAACCTTTGTGGAAAAATCCAGAGTTCTTCATTAAGCTTCCATTTAAGCTTAACGAGGATATTAATCCAACCAAAGCAACCCATCCAGGTATGACACCTTCAGATCTCAAGCTAGCCCAATCTGAATGTGCAGAACTTCTAGCCCAAGGTCTCATTGAACCAACCCAATCTCAATGGGCTTGTCAGGCTTTCTATGTGGAAAAAAGATCTGAAATTCGTCGTGGGAAAAAACGACTTGTTATAGATTACCAGCCTCTTAACTGTTTTCTCCAAGATGACAAGTTCCCTCTTCCGAAAATCAATTCTCTTTTTATCCATCTCAATAATGCCAAAGTGTTTTCCAAGTTTGACCTTAAGTCAGGTTTTTGGCAATTGGGTATAGATCCAACCGAAAGGCCCAAAACAGCATTCTGTATTCCTAATGCCCACTATCAGTGGACCGTCATGCCTTTTGGTCTTAAGATTGCACCATCCATTTTCCAACGGGCCATGACCCGTATTTTTGAGCCCATTCTATCTCAAGCCCTCATCTACATTGACGACATTCTTCTGTTCAGTCCAACCCATGAGTCTCATCAAAAACTCCTTGACCAATTTTTTGACCTTGTCAAAATCCACGGTATCATGATCTCCTCTAAGAAAAGTGTCATTGGTCAATCCTCCATTGAATTCCTCGGTATGATCATCGAGAATGGTCAATATCGTCCAGGTCCTCACATAGCCCAAGAATTACACCACTTTCCAGATAAAAATCTCACAAAACACCAAATCCAGCAATTCCTAGGGATTGTCAACTATCTTCGAGATTTTTTCCCTAAAGTGATCCAGCACACAAGCCACCTGTCTGCCATGCTGAAAAAGACAGCTCCTCCTTGGGGTCCTCTCCAGACAACAGCTGTCCATGAGTTAAAGCAACTTTGTCAAAAGCCGATTCCTCTTCGGATACCCTCTGTCGGCCACCGCATTCTTCAGACAGACGCAAGCGATGACTATTGGGGTGCTGTTCTCCTCGAAAGCATCAATGGAAAAGAAAGCTACTGTGCGCATGCTAGTGGACAATTCAAGCCAGCTGAAAAGCATTACCACACAGTGTTCAAAGAAGCATTAGCCGTGAAATATGGAATCCAAAAGTTTGAGTTCCACCTCATCGGCCATATCTTTACTGTCAGACTTGACAACTGTGCTTTTCCAAAGATTCTCCACTTCAAGAACAAGCAGCTACCAGACAAACAAGTCCTGCGTTTAAAAGAATGGTTCTCAAGGTATGAATTCACAGTTGAACACATCTCTGGTAAGAAAAATCTCATCCTAGATTTTCTTTCCCGACCTATAAAAAAGCCTCCCGACTCTCTTCCTGTTCTCATCACTTCCTCCGCATCTTTCCCTTTGATAGCTATGGCTACCAATGTTCCTGAACATGCTCTTAGCAAGAGAAATTTTCCTCTTCACATGACTTTCTCTTCTCCACACCAGATTCAAGACTATGCCAAACGTTTTCTGTTTCGATATTTCCTAAATATTGAACGTGATAGTATTCGAAGTGCCCTTCCTTCTTTTCATCCTGATCACATGTTTCTGCTAGGTCTCACTCTTGAACCTTTCAAACCTGTCACCGAAAACCAATTATGGTTTTTCTGGTGTCTCACTGTTCTCTATGCTACTAAGCTTGTCCTCCCTCCTGGACCAGTTCTTCATCAACTAAATGACCCTGCTGAAGCAGCCTCTCTGCTTTGGACTCTCCTTGAATGGTATTCTCCTCTTCCTTGGTGGAGAAGAACCCTCTCCAAAATTAATGAGCAACGAAACCTTAGCAACATACCTACCCAGGAATCCAACCTCCATACTTCTGTCTTCATCGTCCATCGTCCTTATTTCCAACACCCTGAAACTAAGATGTTTTGGACCCAAGACCAAGCTTATGAATGAGATACTTACCCTCATCCTTATCTCATCCATTCCGATCCACAGGTCTCAAGATCTCTAGAAAAATTCCTGTTTGACCTAAACCATATACCACCTCCTGATAGTACCATAACCCATACCTCTGTTGGTCCTCAGCATGAACTAGTCTCCGTTTTTCCTACTGTCTTCTCCGACGAGGTTCATCCTCCTCAAGTCCAACCCAATTCCGGGTTAGTCATCAAAGAAGAAAAACCAGACCAACTTGATCTTCTCTTCCAGGATTCACAGGATCCTTGGGAAGAATTTCTCTCTCTCTTCCCACAACCTCGCTATCCTAATCAACCTGTCCAGCCTCCTTCCCAGAACACAGAAGAGTCTACGTCTCAGTCAACCGACCAGCAATCATGTTCCATGCAGCATTTCCCTTCCAACTCCAAAATCATCATCAAACAATGCGAGCCATCCACTTCCCGAACCATCCAGAGTTCTTTTGGTGAGGTTCGACCACCTGTTCCTATTGAAGACATACAGCGCAACAAAAGAATGCTCCAGATGCTTCAGTTCCGTTGTAGTCCACACAGCAACAATGACCTCAACAGTCCCAGCCTCGGTGACAATGATGATTCTGACAGCTACTCTGATTGATTCCAGCCGTCTGCCAACTTCACGTGGGGGATCCTGTCCCACTTTGTCTTTATGTAATTATTAAAGTTGTAATAATTGCCATGTGACGGCAATGAGTGTGTTTTTACTTTATGCTTTTGTAAAAGGAGATTCCCTCTTATCTCCTTATCCTGTCGGAGTTTGCTTTTTCATTATTGCTTTGCTTTTGTAAAAGAGATTCCTTTGGTGGGTCCTGTCCCAAAGGTATCCTAAGCTCTCACCTCGCCTATATAAGAGAATTCATTTTCTCTTGTTTAGGTAGGATGTAATCCACTATCTCTCTCTTGTGAAATACAACTATGGTTTGCTAAACTCCTCTTTCTTTCTTTGCCTTAAATTAGAAGGGAAACAATACGAATATCTGTTCACTCATATCTTCTAACGAGTATGCTCTGCACTTGCCTTGAATAAGGATCCTGTGCATCAGAAAGTTTAAGTGTGATCCAGACTCCAGCTTAGTTTCAGTATATATAAATACAGTATCAAACACAGTTCACCCTGTTGAAGTAGCCATGGAAGGCGAAAGTGTTGGGTGATAGGTGTTGAAATACTGGCTTTAAATACTGGCAGTAAGCAAGAGAGTGACACGTATTCCGCGGCACAAAAATCTTTTCCTCCTTCATCTCCAATACTATTGCCTACTCCCTCTGTCAAGATTCAAATCCTTCCATCCAAGTATTCTACTCCCATTCCTGTTATTGGTTTCATAGATACAGGTTCTCAACGAACCATGTTAAATCCTTTCATTCTTCCTGCCAAACATTGGGAAAACCATACAGAATACTATAGAGCCGCCAATGGTGAACTGTTCCAGTCCCATCTGATTTTCAAAAAACCCATAGGTATCCAATTCTTTCCAAATTGTACTGTCTGGGTTAAAGTCATAGGCTCTAATCTCCCTGATAAAGATCTCCTCATAGGATTTGATCTCCTTCAGTCAGTCAAACCTCTCCAGATCACAGTCATAGGTATTCGGTACAAACAAATGTTTCAACCGTATACTAAAATTCTAAAGATGTTTGCTCTTACTGATGCTCCTCCATCCTATCAACCTTTCTGTGATAAACTCCTTCCCTATTGTCCAGAAAACCATAGTCAATTTATCCATCCTAAACCTTTATGGAAAAATCCAGAGTTCTTCATTAAGCTTCCATTTAAGCTTAACGAGGATATTAATCCAACCAAAGCAACCCATCCAAGTATGACACCTTCAGATCTTAAACTAGCCCAATCTGAGTGTGCAGAACTCCTAGCCCAAGGCCTCATTGAACCAGCCCAATCTCAATGGGCTTGTCAAGCCTTCTATGTGGAAAAAAGGTCAGAAATCCGTCGTGGGAAAAAGCGTCTTGTTATAGATTATCAACCCTTAAACTGTTTCCTACAAGATGACAAATTTCCCCTTCCAAAAATCAATTCCTTTTTTGTCCATCTAAATAACGCCACTGTTTTTTCCAAATTTGACCTCAAGTCAGGATTTTGGCAATTGGGTATAGATCCATCAGAGCGGCCCAAAACCGCATTCTGTATTCCAAATGCCCACTATCAGTGGACTGTTATGCCATTTGGCCTCAAGACTGCACCATCCATCTTCCAACGGGCCATGACCCGTATCTTTGAGCCCATTCTGTCTCAGGCTCTTGTCTATATTGATGATATCCTCTTTTTTGGACCAGTTCTTCAATTTAGTCAAAGCCCACGGTATTATGATTTCATCCAAGAAAAGTATCATTGGTCAATCCTCCATAGAGTTCTTAGGAAAGATCATTGAAAACGGTAAATACCGTCTAGGTCCTCATATTGCTCAGGAATTACACCACTTTCCAGATGTCAATCTCTCTAAGCATCAGATACAACAGTTCCTTGGAATTGTTAATTATCTCAGAGATTTCTTTCGAAAGTGATACAGCACACAAGCCACCTGTCTGCCATGCTGAAAAAGACAGCCCCTCCTTGGGGTCCTCTCCAGACGACAGCTGTAAAAGAATTAAAGCAGCTTTGGCAAAAGCCGATTTCTCTCCATATCCCATCTGTCGGCCACCACATTTTTCAGCCAGACGCAAGCGATGATTACTGGGGAGCAGTACTGTTAGAGCGCATTAATGGAAAAGAAAGCTACTGTGCTCATGCTAGTGGACAATTCAAGCATTACCACACAGTGTTCAAAAAAGCCTTAGCCGTGAAATATGGAATTCAAAAGTTCGAGTTCCACCTCATCGGCCATGTCTTTACCGTCCGACTTGACAACTGTGCTTTTCCAAAGATTCTCCACTTCAAGAACAAGCAGCTACCTGACAAATAAGTTTTGCGTTTAAAAGAATGGTTCTCGAGGTATGAATTCACAGTCGAACATATCTCTGGTAAGAAAAATCTTATCCCAGATTTTCTCTCCCGACCTGCAAAGAAACCACCTGATTCTTTGCCTGTTCTCATCACTTCTTCAATTTCCATTCCTCTCATAGCAATGGCAAATAACCTTCCAAACCATGCCCTTACCAAAAGGACATTTCCAAACCATGTCACTTTCTCTTCTCCTTATCAGATCCAAGACTATGCTAAGCGTTTTCTCTTCAGGTATTTTCATAATATCTCTCGGGAATCCATTGATGTTCTCCCTTCCTTCCATCCTGAACAAATGTTTCTCATAGGTCTCACCTTAGAAGCATTTAAACCTGTCACTGAAAACCAACTTTGGTTTATGTGGTGTCTCTCTCTCCTGTATGCCACAAAACTTGTCCTTCCTGTTCGTCCTACCCTTTGTCAGCTAAACAATCCTGCTGATGCTACCTCTATGCTATGGACACTCCTAGAATGGTTTTCTCCCATCTCCTGGTGGAGAAAACAACTCACTGAAATTAGCAACCGCCAAAACCTATATAATATTCCTTCCCAGGAAGCCAACCTTCACACCTCCATTTTCATAGTTCATCGTCCCTATTTCCAGCATCCTGAAACCCTAATGTTTTGGACTCAAGACCAAGTCTATGAATGGCAAACTTTTACCCATCCTTATCTCATCCATTCAGATCCTTACATCTCCAAAACACTAAAGCAGTTCCTCCAGTCCGTCAACCATGTAGAATCTGACAACTATGACATTCAACACACCTCCTTAGGTCCCCAACATGAACTTGTCCATATATTCCCTTCTGTCTTCTCAGATGAAGTTAATAAACCTCAAGCCCAAACCAACACAGGTCTTGTCATTAAAGAAGAACGTCCAGATGGCACAGATGTTCTCTTCCAGGATTCACAAGATCCATGGGAAGATTTTATCTCTCTTATGCCACAGCCTAGTTTCAGCAGTACTTCTCAGACACGAGACCAACAGTCGTGTACTATGCAGCATCTACCTTCCAGCTCAAAGCTAATTGTAGAACAATGTCTGCCCTCCACCTCTAGAACAATCCAGAGTTCTTTTGGTGAAGTTCGTCCTCCTTCACCCGTCAATAGCTTACAACGGAACCGCCGACTACTCTCTGGTCCTCAAAGTAGTAATGAACTCAACAGTCCCAGCCTCGGTGACAATGATGGCTCTGACAGTGATTGATTCCAGTTGTCTGCCATAACAAATGGGGGTCCTGTCCCATTTTGTCTTGTATAATTATTAAAGTTTGTAATAATTGCTAGCACATGGCAATAAGTGTGTCTTTACTTTTGTTTTTGCTTTTACTTTTGTAAAAGGAGATTCCCTCTTATCTCCTTATCTTGTCGGATTTACTTTTGTATTATTGCTTTGCTTTTGTAAAGTAGATTCCTTTGGTGGGTCCTGTCCCAAAGGTATCCTATGTTTTCTCTCGCCTATATAAGAGAATTCATTTCTCTTGTTTAGGAAGGATGTAATCCATTATCTCTCTTATAGTTTGCTAAACCTCTCTTTCTTTCTTTATCTAACTTAGAAGGGAATCAATGAAAATATCGGTTCACTCATACCTTTAGCGAGTATGCTCTGCACTTGCCTCTTATGAGGATCCTGTGCATTAGAAAGTTTCCCGATATCGACCATCATAGCTTAAAATCAGTATAAGAATAGAGTACCGGACACTGTTCTCCCTGTTGAATAGCCATGGAAGGCTTGAGTTTTGGGAGGTATGTGTTGAAGTACTACATTTAGATACTAGCTAAGAGCTATCAGTGAGTCGGTAGTATATCGGCTGTAAACCCGATTGTGCGAGATATTGATATGTTCTAAGTCAGATCTGGTCTCAAAGGCGGACTAAGTGTCTGCATCGATCTGGTATAACAATGCCACGTACTCCGCGCCACAAGAATCACTTTGTAGATCATATGATAATTCTGTTCTGCGGTGGAGAATTTGCCACTTGCATGTGCACAGAAGTGTTCTTTTCCATTTACTTCTTCAAGAAGGATGGCACTCCAAAAGAGGTCGCTGGCGTCAGTTTGTAGGATTCTTTTTTCGGTGGATGGGATTTTAGTGGTGGTGGATTCTGGGCAATCTTTTTGAGTGCAGCAACAGCTGTATCTTGGGTAGGACACCAAGGAGGAGGATTCTTTTGTACGATGAGGGACAGCTGGCTAGCATGAACAGAAACCTTAGGAATAAAGTCACGGAGGTAATTAATGATCCCTAAAAACTGTTGAACTCGTTTCTTGGTGAAGTTCGACTGAGGGAAGTGTAACAGTTCTTGGGCTATGTGTGGACCTGGTAAGTACCACAATTCCTAGGAAATTTATGGAGGACTGGGTCAGAATACTCTTTTTGTCGGAGAGCATAATCTCATAGGTTTGAAGGATGTCATGGAATTGGGCTAAGAGAAGTTCATGGGCCGAGTGGTTTTTTGAGAACAGGAGAATATCATCTATATAAACCAGTGAGCTGTAAAGAATGGGCTAAAAAAATTTTATCATGGCCTTTTGAAATAGTGAAGGGGCTACCTTAAGCCCAAATGGCATGACACGCCATTGGTAATGGGCGTTAGGTATGTAGAAAGCGGTTTTGGGCCGGTCATCAGGGTGAACACCAAGTTGCCAAAACCCGACTTTGAGGTCAAATTTGGAAAATACCTCTGCATCCTGAAGGTGAACAAACAAAGATTGGATCTTGGGCAAAGGAAACTTATCATCTCTAAGGAAACAGTTTAGGGGTTGGTAGTCAATAACTAGTCTTTTTTTTTTCCTCGAACCTTTTTGGACCTTTTTTCAACATAAAAGACTTGGCAAGCCCATTGAGAGTCTGTGGGCTCAATAAGGCCTTGCTGGAGCAACTGGGCACATTAGGGTGAGTTGCTTTAGTTGGATTAAGATCTTCATTAAGCTTAAAGGGGAGCTTAATAAAGAAATCTGGATTTTTCCAGAGAGGAAAAAGATGGGTGAACTGTGTATGAGAATCAGCACAAAATTTTAATAGTTTTTGAGAAATGGGCTGGTAGGATGGTACTGCATCAGATAAAGAATACAAACGGAGAACATTTGTATAAGCCTTGTATTACTTTTGTACAAGATACCATCTGCAGTGATGTGAATCTTAGAGGCTTTAGAAAGGAGGTCAAAGCCAATAAGCAAATCTTTGTTGGGTAAGTCTGATCCAATGAGTTTGGACCAAAGGATACAATTAGAGAAGAGTTGGATTCCTATTGGGTTTTTTGTTATCAAGTGAGTCCGAAAAAGTTGACCATTTGCGGCTCTAAAGTATTCATGATGAGTGGTCCAGAGATGAGCAGGAAGAATAGAAGTATGAAGCATACTCCTTTGAGAGCCTGTGTCAATGAATCCAATGGCAGGAACTGGTTTTTCATACTTGCTGGGGACGATGTGGATTTTGATTGAAGGAACAGGAGGCTGTGTCAGCAAAACTAGTGGAGCTGGTGTATCTAGTTGGATAGCATGGACAATGTCAAAGTCTTCAACCACACTATCTTCACTGTCTAAGGAAGCCAAGGCAAAGATTGTGTCTTGGTCTACATATTCTTGTCCAGAATAGAGAGACTCAATGTCATCTGTTGGAGAAAGAGAGGGCTGAAGATGCTGGAGGAGTCTGGCAGACTTTGCAGGTTTATTGGGATAATCTTTAGCAAAATTCCCTTTCTTTTTACAGAGAAAGCAACGGCTATGTTTGGCAAATTTTGATCTGGAAGGGTCTTTTTTCTTGAAGTAGCGATAGGACATTTTTGACCGAGGCTTGGATGAATGTTTGGTTTTGTATTTGGTGAAGTGTTTGGATTTTTTCAAGGAACAGTGACACTTTTTCTCATCTTTGCACTTGATCTGCAGATGAGGTTTTTTGCATGCACTCTTGAGAGACTGGTTGTTCTTCATGAGATCTTCGAAGAATTCTTTTCGTTCACAAATCCGTTCTAAGCAGAAAAGAGCAAGTTGGTAGATCTTTCCCAGAGAAAGGTTGTCAACACTTAAGTGGAGTGTTTGCAACTGTCCTTGGAGGTCAGCTTGGAGTCATTGAAGGTGGAGTCATTGAAGCCACCGAGTTTGTAAAATAGGGTTGACATTCGTTTGAAATGATAATCTAGATCTTTTTGTTGTTGCGGTGGATTCACCAATGAAGGTTTCATAAATTGTACCGAGAACAGAAGCAGCATTTGGAAATTGTATGACCTGTAACTGTCCGTATTTGCCAAGACTATCCCACCAATCTCGGAGGGAGCCCAGAAAACGGGTTGCGAATTCTCTGAGGACAGACAGGAGATCAGTTTCTGGTCTGGTTAATTGGAGATCAATCCAGGCAGAAAACTCTTGAAGTCTAGCAGGCCATTTGATTCGAGGGATATAATCAAAAGTGAACCAGGGACCATTTGATGGTTTGGGGAAGATCCTCAAAGTTGATAGGATCTTCAGTGGTTTCTTCAGGAGGTGACATAGGAGCATCAGGATTTGGTTCTACCATGAGAAGGCGAGAAACATCAGCATAGTCCTTCTCAGAATCAGTAGAGGATTCTGTAGGAATGGTAGATGCATAGGGACCTGAGGAATCAGAGGACTTGGCAGATGAATCATCTTCAGAACCTTCATTAGGAGGAAGATTTGAAGAAAGCGTATGCTGTGAAAGCATATGTGTAGTGTACGGATCTGCTGGCTGTTTATCCTTCTGAGTAGAATGGGCAGGTTCTGATGGAGAGGTTGGTTCAGTGATGGTGAGAGGAGGCATAGATACTGTTTTTGGCAGTGGAGTGTATGCCGGAGAGTGAGGAGAGTGCGTTTGCTGTTGAGATGCAGTATAGGATGAGGAGGCTTGGGTTGGTTGTTGTACTGGTGTCAGTTTTGATTTTGGAACATATGTTGGAGCTTGAGGTTTTGTTTCGAAAGAGAGTAGAAGTCATTCCAAAAACTTTGGAATAATCTGTGGGTTGTTTGGCTATCGAGGGATTATAGAAAGGTTGATATTGACTAAATACTGGGGTAAAAGAAGGTAGTTGATCTGTTGGTGGAAATAATGGAGGTTGTTTGTCAGCTTCGATTCTAGAAAGCTCAGCTTTTAGCTTCTGATCTCAGCTTCTTTCTGGGTAAACTCAAGACCCCAATAACTGTGTTGGATCATTTGTTTGAGCTCAGTATCAAGCTGTTGAATACGATTCTTTAGGCCAAGGTGGATCTGTTCAAGCCTGGAAGCCAGGTTGTCAACTTGAGTTGAAGTGGCCTGGATTTGTTCAGTAACAGTTCCGATCTTTGAATTAATTTTCTTGAGAATATTGTTCTGAGCTAGGGCATTCTGTGTTTGCCAATTTAAGACTGTTTCAAAGGGTCTTGGTTCTTCAGGCTGGCCATTCGAAGCTATGGATGAAGGGACATAAGGTCGGGAAACTGCAGATGTTTTTTAAATCCACGGATTTTTTGAGTGTAAGAAATTGGGAGGAATATGCCGGAGAAACCGGGGTAAACATAAAGCAAGCTAAGGGCTGTGGTGGTGTTGGCAAGGTGGATGAGCATAGGATTGCTCAAATCTGATAATTTTCAGGGCTTTTTTGTAGATAGGCAGAGGAGGAGCAGGTTTTGGAGGCTCTGGAGGAGGAGGAGATGGAGATCTACAAGGAGATCTTGGATGGATGATCTTTTTCTTCCTTCTTCGACGAGGCTCATTATCTTCTTCCTCTTCAAAATAATAATCATCGAGACAGGTACAATCTGGGCTGCACATACCAGAACCAGGAACATCCCAGATGAAGTGTCTATCTATTCGGGTAAGATAGATGGGGTATCCATCCTTGTCAAAGGAATGAATCGGCAACTTCTCTTGAGGGGTAGAGATAGACTAGATCATGGCTGTAAATGATAGTCGAGGCAGAGTCTGTTCTTGTGCAGGTGCTTGTGGCTGTTTGAAAGTCATTCGAACGGTTCCATCATTCCGTCAGGTTTAGAGATCTGCCTGGGAATTTGGATAATTGTGGGGATTGTGTCAGTGTCAGCCAGAATCATGACTGTATCTGTAGAGGTGTAAGGAGTAGGAAGGTCAAGGGCGTGATTACCACTTGTTCAGCTCCTTGAAGTTGGATTTGAACTTTCAAAGCTGTGGGCAAGTTTGGATCTTGCAAGGATAGATTGAAGTTTGGGTAAAAGGTGAGCAAAGCACTACCGGCATGAAGAGTTATGAGTAGTGTGCCGATAACGGCATGCTGGTAATCTTTGAATCTGGTGTCTAGGAGTGCTAGACGAGCAGTAACAGGAAGACCTTTTCGACCACGGAGAGTAAGGATGAGACGAATACCACCTAGATGTAGATGAGTATAACCTTCTCATTTCCAAGAGGTTATTAGCTCAGGAAGAATTTCTAGGGTGACATATTGCTCAGCTAGGGTTGACTGTAGTGCACACTGATCAAGCTTAGACGACAGTATATACTCTTTAGGAGTGAGACGACGAGTAGAAATTAGGGTACGGATTCTAAGAACTAAAGACGTATTTCTTTTATACAGGGAGTACTAATCAGAGGCATGGATGACTCGTTAACTTGTGCATACTCGGGAATATAGGAATATTCTACTAGATTTTCTATCTTAGACGCGACTGACTTTGAACACGACGGAGGTAACGATAAAGTAGACGATAAAGTAACAGGAGTAGTAGATGCAATATTATTTGAAGTTGAAGCCATATTAGGAAGTTTCTCTCTCAATGTTTCTAAGACAAACTCTCTAAGAATTACCATATACCACCCTCAGGAAGGACGAAACAGTGGCTCTGATACCATAAGATTGCTCCCATTACACCACATACTATGCTACAGGTGACACTACCGACAATAGTAGCACTGATGGTGATGGTGATATGACCTATGACACAAGCTAGTTCCTTTGGACCACAAGAAGCTATTTAAGTTGCTGGACAGCTGTAGTCTGTGGGGGACCCCAGGGGCGAGCAGACTTTTTGAGCATTCGAGACAGCTGGCTTGTATACTGAGCAACATGTGGTAAGAAATCCCTGAGATAATTGACAATCCCGAGGAATTGCTGTATCTGTTTCTTGGGATCTAGGACGATAATGTCCATTTTCAAAGATCATTCCAAGGAACTCAACAGATGACTGGCCAAGCATACTCTTTTTGGCCGAGAGCATGATTCCATAAGAGTCAACAATTTGAAGAAAATGCATGAGCAATTTCTGATGGGATTCATGATCAGGAGAGAAAAGCAAGATATCATCAATGTAGATGAGGGCATTATGCAGAATGGGTTCAAAGATTTTGGTCATGGCCTTTTGGAACAGAGATGGAGCGATTTTAAGACCAGATGGCATAACAGTCCACTGGTAGTGAGCATTAGGAATACAAAAGGCAGTTTTATGTCTCTCAGAAGGAGAGATGCCTATTTAAGATCAAACTTAGAGAATATTTTGGCATCACCGATGTGGACAAATAAAGAGCCAATTTTTTGAAGGGGAAACTTGTCATATTTGAGAAAACCGTTTAGGGGCTGGTAATCAATGACAAGTCATTTTTTTCCAAGAAGGATTTCAGAACGTTTCTCCACATAAAAGGCCTGGCAAGCCCAATCAGATTGGGCTAGTTCAATAAGACCTTGGGCTAGAAGCTGGGCACATTCTGTTTGGGCTAGCTTTAGGTCAGAAGGTGTCATCTTAAAAGGCAGCTTAATAAAGAATTTTTCATTTTTCCACAAAGACAAAGGATGAGTAAAAAGACTGTGGTTATCTGGACAAAAAGAGAGAAATTTGTCTTTGAGGGGCTGATAAGGTGGAGAGGCATCAGATAAGGTAAACATTTTTAGGACTGTAGTGTAAGGCTAAAACATTTGCTTGAATCTAATACCCGTGACAGTGATATGGAGTTTTTTGACAAGATGTAGGAACCTACGAGCTTAACCCAGATGGTGCAATTTAGAAAGAATTAAATACCGATGGATCTTTTAGTGATGAGATGAGATTGGAACAGCACACCATTGACAGCACGGTAGTATCTGGGATACTTTTTTGTGAGCCAGTGTCAAGGAAAACAATTAGGGGAACTGGTTTGTCATATTTAGATGAAAGAAAATGGATTTTGATGGATGGAGTTGGTAAGGTAGGCCGTATGGTATGAAGTTGGTGTATGGTAGGAACAAGAAGGATCTCATCATCACTTGAGGAAGACTGATCATGGATAGCAAAGGTTGTATACTCATCATATGTGTCTTGCTCTGTGTAACAAGACTCAATATCATCATTATTAGAGAGCATAGAGGAGGTTTGTAGGTGTTGGACAAGCCGAACAGCTTTGGCTGTTTTATTGGGACAATTTTTTACAAAATGACCTTTCTTCTTACAAATGTAAGAGCGACTACTCTTGGGTTTTCGGTATTGACTGAGGTCTTTTTACGGGAAGAATCTGTATGGCTTTGATTTCTTGAAGGATTTGGACCAGCATTTTTTAGAGTGTTTGCAGAAATGGACTTTCTTTTTGGGTTTGCAGTCACAATGTTTATCTGGAGGACATTTGATAGAAAGGTAGGGCTTTTTATAGACTCCCTTGAAAGGCTGCTTCTTTTGTTCGCATAGTTTTTGAAGACAGGCCACTGTAAACTGATAGATTTTGCCGAGAGCGAGATTGTTGATTTCCAGATGATGGACATTCAATTGTCTTTGTAGTTCTGGCTGTAATTCTTTAAGAAGAGAAACAACAAAGACATGCTTCAAGGATGGATCATTAAAGCCGTTAAGCTTGTAATAAAGTGAAGACATCCTTTTATAGTGGAAATCAAGATCTTTTATCTAAGGAATTGCTCATAAATAAGCCCAATAACAGTAGGAATATCTGGAATTTGCATGAACTAGAGCTGTCGGTAAGGACCGAGACTATCAAACCAAACCCTTAAAGATCCTGTAAAATGAGAACTGAATTCCTTGAGGGTGGATTGAACTGTTGCACGAGATCTTAACATTTGTATATCAATCTAGGCAGAGAATTCTTGAAACTGAGCATTCCACTTAGGTCGGGGAATGTCGTCAAAGGTGAACCAAGGGCCATTAGATGGCTTAGGGCTTGAATCAGGAGGATTCTGAACTGAAGGAACATAATCTTCAGCTACTTCTTCCATAAGGAGTCTGGAAACATCAGCATAAGCTGATTCAGAATCTGATGAGGAAGTGGGATCATCATAAGATTAGGAGGATTCTGATGCAGATTTAGAGTTGGATGTAATTTGTTCCAGGTCAGCACTGTGGGATGAATATTGGTGCAAAGGTGCTTTATCTTTAGAGGTGAGGTCAGGTTTGTATTGAGGAGAATCAGGTGGAGCTGGAACTGGTTCAATAGGAGTTGATGTTGGTTCTGTTTGATGTGCAAGCTGCAGTTGAGGTAGCTGATGTGTTGATGAGGTAGGTCGAGGAATAGAGGATGAAGCCTTTTGTCTGTGGGCAGTAGTTGCGGTTGAAGACAGCAAGAAGAGATAAGCCGAAGAAACGAGCATAGTCAAATGGCTGTTGGTAACTGCAATTTGAGCACGAACCTTTTCACAAGTATTCTTTTTGCAAATTTCCCTTGCATGTCCCTCGTATCTCTTTAGGTTAGTTGTTGAGACTAGTCAACCGCCTTCACTTCGATAGTCATCCTCCATTTCCATATCCTTTTGTTTTTCTAGCAAGCTGTCCATTCTTTTTGGGTTCAGGTTTGCATTAAGTCCCTCACAAGCTAAATTGAATTTGTCCAAAGTAGCATGAACAAATTCTTACATTACTTCTTTGATCTTCTTAGCTTAATACCCTGAGCACTCTGGATCACATTATTCCCCCTTTCCTCAAAAGCATTTGTCCTCGAATCTGAACCTCCACCAAAGGGAGAAAGGTCAGAAACATTAAATGTAGAGAACACGTTACCTAGAAGATCCACTTTATAAGCATTGTCGTTGATACGCTCAAGAATTTGAAATGGACTATTGGCTTGAGGGTGCAACTTAGATTTCCTCTGGGCTGGAAACCTCTTCTTCCTCATGTGAACCCAAACCCAATCACCAGGTTCAAAAATCAAACGTTTCCTACCCTTATTAACTTGAGTAGCATATTGTTCATTCTTCTTTTCAATTACCAACTCCACTTTCTTTTGACCATCTAAGCTAGCTCTTGCATCAACGAACAAAACAATCAAATCCATTGGAGTCAACGGATTAAAACCATAAACAATCTCAAGTGGAGAATAAGAAGTAGAAGAATGAATGCTCCTATTATATGCACACTCTATAAATGGCAAATAGTCTTTCCAAGACTTTAAATTCTTATGGTGACAAGTAGTAGAAAACAAGAGTTTAGTACCTAATTTACCCAATAATACCTTCCAAAAGTGACTAAGGAACTTAGAGTCTTTATCTAAAACAATTCTCCTAGAAAGACCATAGAGTCGCACTACCTCCCTAAAGAACAAATCAGCTATATGGGTGGCATCATCTGACATGGAATGAAATGTGCCATCTTGCTAAATCTATCTATGATCACAAAAATGGAATCTCTTCCCTTTCGAGTCCTAAGCAGCCCCAAAATGAAATCTATAGAAATATCTATCCAAGACTCGCTAGGAACTAGTAAAGGTGTATACAAACCATTCAGCAAAACCTTAGACTTGGCCTTTCTACATACAATGCATTTATTACATATGCAAATGACATTCTTTTTCATCTTAGTCCAATAAAAATGCTCATGCAATGTCTGTAAGGTTTTCTTAACCCCAAAATGACTCCTCAAGCCACCACTATGTGCCTCTCTCACTAGAAACTCGCGCATAGAACTATTAGGCACACAAAGTTGGTTTTCCCTAAACAAATAGCCATCATGCGTATCTTTATCACATGTAGCAAACACATCAACAAAATCAGAATCATTGGCATATAACTCCTTAACATACTCAAATCCAAGCATTTTCGTACTCAAAGAATTAAAGACCACATACCTCCAAAATAATGCAACTTAGAATCGTACTCGTTTATATAGAATGATGTAGGGAAATGTCTCAATGTCTCAATATCTCAATGTACTCTATCCAAGTAGCATGCCTTCAATTCAACTTACTTTGGTTCTTTAGATGCTTTAAGGATTCATGATCAGTGTGTATCATAAACTCTTCAGGCCATAGGTAATGCTGCCAAGTTTCTAAGGCCCTCACAAGCACATCATAGGTAGGATACCATAAAGCTACTCCAATCAACTTTTCACTAAAATAAGCAATGGACCTGCATTAAAACCACTCCAATACCTATTCCTAAGGCATCACACTCAATCTCAAAAGTGCGGTTAAAAGTAGGTAATGCTTGAACAAGTGCAGAACATAACCTTTATTTAAAATCAACGAATGCTTTACCCTGTTCAACAACATTCTCCTTAAGAACATCAGTAAGAGGTGTGGTAGTAGTACTCAAATCTTTAACAAATCACTGATAAAAACTAGCTAAACCATGAAAGCTCCTAATAGCCTTCGTGATGCTCTTAGGTGTCGGCTACTCCCTAATAGCCCTAACACAACATTTTCCTTACAAAAAGCACATTTCGTATAATTAGCGTACAATTTTTCTTTCCTCAAAACATTTAGCACACATCGCAAATGCTTAAGATGCTCATCTAAAGTCTTGTTGTACACTAGAATATCATCAAGGTAAACAGCAACAAACTGACCTGTGCACATGATTTATTAATTTCATAAAAGTGCTAGGTGCATTAGTAAACTAACCATTCATACAATCCATACTTGGTCTTAAAGGCAGTTTTCCATTGCGAATTTGATCAAAGCCACTTTTTAAATCAATTTTAGAAAATAAATAGACTCCATGCAATTCATCTAGCATACCATAATATTATTGACGGCTCAGTAATTGAGACACATTCTCCAATTTCCATCCTTCTTTGGTACCAATAGCACTGGTACTGCACATGGGCTCATGCTCTCTCTAATGTACTCTTTGCTCATCAGCTCTATAACTTGCCTTTGAAGCTCTTTGGTCTCCTCGGGATTATTTCTATAGGCTGGTCTATTAGGTATGATATCTCCTGGTAAGAAATCGATCTGATGCTCAATAGGTCTAATAACAGGAGTAACAACGCTAGGGAGAGGAGGGTTAGCATCATCAAATGTTAGATATGATTCTTTGAACATGAGCAAAACCAAGAAATGGCTTACTTTATATGTTTTCCTAATCTCACCCACTCCTGCAAAGAAGCTATTTTTCAGTCTTCCCTCCTTCTCACTCTTTTCTTTTCTTTTCTTTTCTTTCACGTTTGCCCTCACTCTCTTTCTTTTTCTTTTCAAAACTCTTGGCCTTGTCCTCTTTTGGCGTTAAAGGAACAAGCCTCACAGTTCTTACATCCTTGACAAAGTTATATCTATTCCTAAATCCATCATGTGTCACTTTCCTATCATATTGCCATGGCCTCCCCAATAATAAATGCCCAGCATGCATTAGAACTATTTCATGAAGCACTTTATCACTACACTTTCCAATAGTAAATGATACCAATACTTGCTTATTAACCTTGACCTCTCCAAAATCTAGTAAGGCATGGGATGTGTTAGCAAGGGAAACCCTAACTTCTCTACAAGGGTAGCACTAGCTACATTGATGCAACACACTTTGTTACTCTTAATGCATCTAGTATGGAAGATGTTCTCTCTCTATTGCTCCATGTCATCAACACTCATTTATGTACTCAAAGTACGCTTAGCAACTAGGGATTCACCTTTCACAGGGTATTCGACGCGGTCCTTTTTGAGGGTGGTATATGGTACTTCTTAGAAAGTTTGTCTTAGAGAACTGTTGAGAGAGACACTTCCAACCATGACTTCAACTTTGGCAAACACAACTGCGTCCATTACTCCCGTTACTTTGTCATCTACTTTGTCATTACCTCCATCGTGTTCAAAGTCCGTAGCATCTAAAATAGAAAATCTAGTAGAATATTCCTATATTCCTGAGTCTACACAGGTTAGTGAGTCTTCTATAGAATATATACAGTCGTCTAAGCTTGATCAGTGTGCACTCCAGTCTACCTTAGTTGAGCAATATCTTGAACTCATAACCTCTTGGAAACGAGAAGGTTATACTCATCTCCACTTAGGTGGTATTCGTCTCATCCTTACTCTCCATGACCGGAAAGGTCTTCCTGTTACTGCTCCTCTAGCACTCTTAGACACTAAGTTCAAAGACTACCAACATGCTGTTATCGGAATAGTTCTTACAACTGTTCATGCCGGTAGTGCTTTGCTTACCTTTTACCCAAACTTCATAGGAAGATCAAGGGCATGATTTTGGAGACGGTAGACCAATTGATGATGTAGAGTAGCCATCTTGGAAGTAACTATCTGTTCAGCTCCTTGGAGTTGGATTTGAACTTTCAAAGCTGTTGACAGGTTTACATCTTGCAAAGACAAGTTGAAGTTTGGGTAGAAAGTGAGTAAAGCACTACCAATAACAACATGTTGGTAGTCATTAAATCTGGTGTCTAGGAGTGCTAGACGAGCTGTTACATGGAGACCTTTTCTTCCATGTAAGGTAAGGATGAGATGAATACCACCTAAATGCAGATGAGTATGACCTTCTCATTTCCAAGAGGTTATGAGCTCAGGAGGAATCTAAGGTGACGTATTGCTCTGCTAAAGTAGACTAGAGGGCACACTGGTCTAATTTAGAAGATTGTATATACTCCTACAGAAAAGAGAAGTATTTCTTTTATACAAGACTCATTAATAGAAGACTCATTAATGGCATAGAGAAGTATTTCTTTTATACGAAATAGGGGCTTATTAATGGCATAGAAGACTCATTAACCTGTGCAGACTCGAGAATATAGGAATATTCTACTAGGTTCTCTATTTTAGACGCTACTGACTTTGAACATGACGGAGGGTAACGATAAAGTAGACGATAACGTAACAGGAGTAGTAGATGTAGTTGTGTTTGCAGAAGTTGAAGTCATGGTTGGAAGTTTCTCTTTTAACGTTTATAAGACAAACTCTCTAAGAATTACCATATACCACCCTCAATCTGTACTAAGCATGTAGCCTCTAAGATAGAAAATCTTGTAGAGTATTCCTACATCCCTGAGTCAGCTCAAATCCAAGAGTCTTCTATGCCTCTCATCAGTCCTTATTCTCTGTATAAACGAAACACTTCTCTAGTTCGTAGTATTAGAACCCTTATTTCTACTCGTCGTACTAGTATAAAAGAGTACAACCAGTCATCTAAACTTGATCAGTGTGCCCTCCAAGCTACTACAGTTGAACAGTATGTTACCCTTGAGATCTCTCCTGAATTAATAGCTTCATGGAAACATGAAGGCTATACTCATCTTCATCTCGGTGGTATTCGACTCATCTTGACCCTCTATAGTCGTAAAGGTCTACCTGTTACAGCCAAGCTAGCCCTTCTGGACACTAGATTTAAAGAGCACCAGCATCCCGTCATAGGCATTGTACTCACCACCCTTCATGCAGGAAGTGCTTTACTTACCTTCTATCCCAATTTCAACTTCTCTCTGCAAGATGCTAACCTGTCTACTTCCTTAAAGGTTTAGATCCAACTCCAAGGAGCTGAACAAACTGTCACTTCTAAGATAGCTACCCTTCACCATTAGACCATGCACTTGATTTACCTACTCCTCAAACTACCTCTGATTCTCTCATGATCCTCGCGGATTCTAAGACTTTACCTACCATTGTCCAAATCCCTAGACAGATCCCTAAATCTAAACTCTTAAAAATCATGCCCACAGAATGGCTCACAAATTATGAGTAGTTTCATGAAAATTCTCAACCCATCCAAACCACTCAAGCTATGTTTGAAAAAGGTCCCCATGGGACTATTAAAACTACCTTCGTGCCTCCAAAGTCAGGTCAGCCAGAACAAACTTTGCCCAGGTTCTCTTTCTCAACCATGATCCAAGCAGTTCAAACCGGCCAAGAAGACATTCCAATTTCAGCCTTCAACTTAGAAGGATGGCCCATCTCTCCTGACAAAATTAATGGCCATTTCATTTGGGATGTTCCTGGTTTAGGCATATGTGACCATGGTTGTCCATGCATCTATGACAATGATTTTGATGATAATGATAGTCCTTTTTGGACTTCTTGCAGATACCCTCATTCGCATCGTCCTGATGATTCTGAGTCACCTTCTTGTTTACCTATCTATGATAAAGCTTTAAAAGAGATCCAAAAGGAAAGAAAAGCTGACTTCTAGTATCAAATTGTTTCATTTTCTCCTCTTCTTCTACTTCCTACCAAACCCAATTCCCAGCTCTAGGAACAAAAACTGATCCAGTCACCAAAATAACCACAAAACCTCTCATCCAATCTCCCATTAGTCCTACAGGACAATTGGAAGAACCCAAACCTTTCGAGGCTGTCCGTAATTGGCAAACTCAAAACGCTCTAGCCCAAAATTCAGCAATTCAAAAGCTAGATTCCAAGCTCGATGCTGTTGCCACTCAAACTGCCTCTACTAAAAAAAGAGTTGATACTATCTCGACCCAGCTGGAACACAATTCAACCAAAAGGAAGCTGAAATTAGACGCCTTCAAACTGAACTAGAACGGATAGAAGCAGAAAAGAGACCACCTTCTCTCTTTGTTCCTTCTCCCTCATTGCCGAGCTATATGCCTTCCTTTAGTACTTATCAACCTTTTTACACACCTTCTTATCCTAAACAACCCACTGATTACAACAAAATGTTTGGAATAACATATAAGTTGTTTCAACAGCACCCAATCCTAAACTGATTCCCAAGCCTACACCTACTGTTCCTCCAGTCATAGTAGCCTCCTCTTCTGAGACTCTACCATCACCACAGTACACTCCAGTTCCACTCACTTATCCAACCGAACCACCAGCTCTCCAAAAGGACAAACATCCTGCCTAGCAATACACAGCACGGCCTGCTCATAGTGCCAAACCTACCTCTGATTCTGATGAAAGGTAGATGCTGCATAGTACATGATTGGCGTACTGGATTGTCCTGGTTGGGCAAACTGGTTAGCAGTTTCTTCTTCTGGTGGTGGAGAAGGAGTTTCTGGAACTTCAGTGGTTTGAGGCTCATTTGATCCAGTAGATGGTTGGACCATGAAGAGTTTGAAGAGTGCATGGTTTTGCAAACGATACACAAGTTGGTGATGGAGTGTGGCTATTTTGGACCATTCTTTTAAACGCAAAATCTGTTTGTCAGGTAGCTGCTTGTTCTTGAAGTGGAGAATCTTTGGAAAAGCACAGTTGTCAAGTCTGACGGCTTTAACCAAATTGAAGAATTGGTCCAAAAGGAGTTGGTGAGACTCGTAGGTTGGAGAGAACAAGAGAATATCATCAATATAGACAAGAGCCTGAGACAAAATGGGCTCGAAGATACGGGTCATGGCCCGTTGGATTTCCGAGTGGTATGATATGATTATTGATTTCCCGATAAGAAGAGATAAAGAAAGAGCTTCGCAACCATGGCGTCCAGTTCAAACTCAAGTGAGATTTCTCCTGTTACTTTATCTTCTACTTTATCTTTACCTAAATCCTGCACAAAACACTCTGCTTCTAAAATAGAGAATCTTATAGAATATTCCTATATTCCCGACTCTGCACAGATCTCTGAGTCTTCTATGCCTCTTATCTCTCCTTACCAGTTGTATAAACGAAACACTTCTCTTACCCGTAGTATCCGTACACTCATCTCTACTCGTAGACCTCATCCTAAAGAGTATGTCCACTCTTCTAAATTAGACCAGTGTGCCATTCAGGCTACACAAGCTGAACAATATGTCACCCTTGAGATTCCACCGGAACTCATCACCCAGTGGAAACGTGAAGGCTACACCCATCTCCATCTTGGAGGTGTACGCCTAATCCTTACTCTCCATGGCCGTAAAGGTCTTCCAGTCACTACCAGAATAGCCTTGCTTGACACCCGTTTTAAGGAGTACCAACATGCTGTCATAGGTACCATCCTTACTACTCTTCATGCCGGTAGTGTCTTGCTTACCTTCTACCCAAACTTTAATCTGTCTCTCCAAGACCCAAACCTATCCACAACCTTCAAAGTCCAGATCCAGCTCTAAGGAGCAGAACAAACCGTAACTTCCAAAATAGCCATACTCCATCATCAACTTGTGTATCGTTTGCAAAACCATGCACTCGATCTTCCTACTCCTCACACTACCACAGATACCCTCATGATCTTAGCCGACACTGAGACTATTCTTACCATAGTCCAAATCCCTAAACAGATTCCCAAATCTGAGCTCCTCAAGCTCATGCCTCTTGAATGGCTTTCCAACTATGAGAAGTTCCATAAAAACTCTCAGCCTCTCCAAACTACAGAAACTCTCAGCACAGTCAAAATGACTTTCCAGTCTCCTACTGAACCTCTCAGTAAGACACCGTCCTTCTCCTACACTGCTATGATCACTGCAGTCAACCATCCTCAGGAAAAAGTCCCTATCCATCACTTTGGCTCAGATGGCTATCCAGTCTACATCGACAAGATAGATGGCCACTTTATATGGGATGTTCCAGGCTCAAGCATGTGTGATCCAGGCTGCACCTACCTACAAGACTACTATTCCTCTGACGAGGATGAAGATGAACCAAGAAGGCGCAGAAGGCGCAAAAAGAAGGTGATCCATCCTACTCCTTGTAGATCTCTTTCACCACCTCCTTTGCCTATCTACGACAAAACCCTCAGGATCATCAGATCTGATCCCTCATACAAACCCTGCAGATCAGAGCTTCCTCCTCTGTTACCTACACCACCTGTAGCAAACTGCTACATGTTTTCTACCTTCTCCAGCAATTATAACGACACCTTTCCTTCTCTTGAAAAGAATACCGATTCTAGAACCAAAATGGTCTCTCAACCTTTTATATCTTCACCTGTCACTCTTTCAGGACAGCATGAAGAACCTAAACCTTTTGAGTCTGTTCTCAACTGGCAATCCCAGAATGCCTCAGCTCAGAACACAGTGCTCAAACGCCTTGATTCCAAACTTGATCATGTCTCTACCCAAGTGCATCATACTTCAAAGAAGATTGATTCCATTGAAGCACAAATGGAACGCATCTACCATGATCTCAAGGCAAGGATTTCCCAGTTAGATACTGATTTGCATGCAATGATCCGAGATCGGTATTGGGGCCCAGAGTTCGACAAGAAAGAAGTTGAAATCAGACAGCTTAAAGCTGAGCTAGCCAGAATTGATGCTGATAAACAAAGACAACAGCCGCTGTTTCCTAGGTCTCCATCTTTGCCTATACCAACAGCCTCTTTCAGCACTTATCAGCCATTCTATTCACCACCAGCTCCTCAGCCTTTCAATTATGACAGTTTCTTTGGCTTCTCCCATCATTCTGAAGCTTTTAAGCAAGCTGAAGCCAAGCAACGTGAATTCCAGAGAGCCGCTCCTCCTAAGCCAAGAAGGTCATCCCCACCTTCTTCATCTAGGCCTGTTCCTGCCCAACGATCTAGTCCTCCGAAACCAACTCCTCCAGCTGAACCACCTCAACCTCAGCCACCAATCTAAAGTCCTCCTGAGTCACCTCAGTATACACCCATACAACCTGTGCAAACCAAAGACAAAGCTCCTATGCACCAATACTCTCAGCAGATTGTCTCTTCTCCAGAACAATCAGAACCAGAATCAGAACCAAGCTCAGAACCTTCTGAACCAGCATCCTATGAATCAGCTTCATCAGATTCTCAATTTGTTGAATCTATTCCTGCTTCGTCAGATTCTGAAGCAAATTATGCTGATGTTTCAAAACTCCTCATGGTCCAACCATCTACTGGGTCAAATGAGCCTCAAACCACTGAAGTTTCAGAAACTCCTCCACCACCAGAAGAAGAAACTGCTAACTAGTTTGCCCAACCAGGACAATCAAGTCAACAAAGCCAAGCAGAACCACCATCCAGACCTTCAAATGGTCCGTGGTTCACCATTGATGACATTCCTCGAAAACACTGGTACAACCGTTTTCAGGAAATGTGTGCTTGGATTGATGTTCAGATGTTACGTTCTGGTGCCAACAGTCAAAATGTCCTCAAAGAGTTTTGCTCAAGATTCACCGGTCAACTCAGAGATTGGTATGAAAGTCTTGGTCAATACAGACAAATGTCTTTCTGCCAACTGCCTATTGCCCATGCCATTTCTCATCTCTATGGGCAATTCCTTGGAGAACCCGGCACCGCAGCAGAACTTGCACGACGTGAGTACCACCAGATGAAGTGCTGTTCCTTGTTAATGAAAGACTTGGAATTTCACTACAAGCACATGTCACAGCTTTATTACAAGCTTGGTGGGTACAATGATCCGTCCTTATGACATGTCTTTGTCGCCTCTCTACCTAAAGAGCTACAACCAGAACTTCAGCGACAAGTCAATGCTCATAAGCTCGACATTGGTCAACTTCCTCTTGGTAAGATTTACCAGTTTGCAGTTGCTTGCCTTGATAAAATGTGTGAACAGAAAGAGTTTTTCTCTGAACTGATCAAACGGAAAGAGCCCTTCAAATCAGCCTGCAAAAAGCCCTATCTTGCCATCAAATGTCCATCAGAAAAAACTTGTGAGTGTAAGCCCAAGAAAAAGGCCCATTTTTCTAAACACTTCCACAAGTCCAAAAACAAACACTCCAAAAAATCCAAAGGCCCATACAGATACTTCAGAAAAAAGGATCCAAGTCAGTACAGAAAAGTCAAAGGCAGCAGATGCTACATCTGCAAGAAAAAAGGCCACTTTGCCAAAAACTGTCCCAATAAGCCGGCCCAATCAGCCAGACTTATCAAGCATCTCTCCAGTGCTGATTTCCTCTCTGACTCTGAAGATATTGAATCCTGCTTCTCAGAGCAAGAGGTTTATGATGAGCATACAGTGTTTGCTCTCAAAGCTGATCCTTCCAGTAGCAGTGATGAAGAAGATGATCCCCTCTCTGTTCCTGTGTACAAGGTACAACGTACTCTTCCTTCTTCTTCTCCTCTACTACTGCTTACTCCTTCTGTCAAGATTCAAATCCTTCCATCTAAGTATTCTACTCCCATTCCTGTCATTGGTTTCATAGATACAGGTTCTCAACGAACCATGTTAAATCCTTCCATTCTTCCTGCCAAATATTGGGAAAACCATACAGAATACTATAGAGCCGCCAATGGTGAATTATTCCAGTCCCATTTGATTTCCAAAAAACCCATAGGAATTCAATTTTTTTCCAAATTGTACTGTCTGGGTTAAAGTCATAGGCTCTAATCTCCCTGATAAAGATCTCCTCATAGGATTTGATCTCCTTCAGTCAGTCAAACGTCTCCAGATTACAGTTACAGGTATTCGATACAAACAAATGTTTCAACCATATACTAAAGTTCTAAAGATGTTTGCTCTTACTAATGCTTCTCCATCCTATCAACCTTTCTGTGATAAACTCCTTCCTTATTGTCCCGAAAACCATAGTCAATTCATCCATCCTAAACCTTTGTGGAAAAATCCAGAGTTCTTTATTAAGCTACCTTTCAAGCTTAACGAAGACATTAACCCAACCAAAGCAACCCATCCAGGTATGACACCTTCAGATCTTAAGCTAGCCCAATCTGAATGTGCAGAACTCCTAGCCCAAGGCCTCACTGAACCAGCCCAATCTCAATGGGCTTGTCAAGCTTTTTATGTGGAAAAAAGGTCAGAAATCCGTCGTGGGAAAAAGCGTCTTGTTATAGATTACCAGCCCTTAAACTGTTTCCTACAAGATGACAAATTTCCTCTTCCAAAAATCAATTCCCTTTTTGTCCACCTCAATAACGCCACTGTTTTTTTCCAAATTCGACCTAAAATCAGGATTCTAGCAATTGGGTATAGATCCATCTGAGCGCCCCAAAACCGCATTCTGTATTCCAAATGCCTACTATCAGTGGACTGTTGTGCCATTTGGCCTCAAGACTGCACCATCCATCTTCCAACGGGCCATGACCCGTATCTTCAAGCCCATTCTGTCTCAGGCTCTTGTCTATATTGATGATATTCTCTTGTTCTCTCCAACCCATGAGTCTCACCAACTCCTTTTAGACCAATTCTTCAATTTGGTTAAAGCCCACGGTATTATGATCTCATCCAAGAAAAGTGTCATTGGTCAATCCTCCATAGAGTTCTTAGGAATGATCATTGAAAATGGTAAATACCGTCCAAGTCCTCACATTGCCCAGGAATTACATCACTTTCCAGATGTCAATCTCTCTAAGCATCAGATACAACAGTTCCTTGGAATTGTTAATTATCTCAGAGATTTCTTTCCTAAAGTAATACAGCACACAAGCCACCTGTCTGCTATGCTAAAGAAGATAGCCCCTCCTTGGGGTCCTCTCCAGACAACAGCTGTGAAAGAACTAAGTCTATGAATGGCAAACTTTTACCCATCCTTATCTCATCCATTCAGATCCTTACATCTCCAAAACTCTAAAGCAGTTCCTCCAGTCCGTCAACCATGTAGAATCTGATAACTATGACATTCAACACACCTCCTTAGGTCCCCAACATGAACTTGTCCATATATTCCCTTCTGTCTTCTCAGATGAAGTTAATAAACCTCAAGCCCAAACCAACACAGGTCTTGTCATTAAAGAAGAACGTCCAGATGGCACAGATGTTCTCTTCCAGGATTCACAAGATCCATGGGAAGATTTTATCTCTCTTATGCCACAGCCTAGTTTCAGCAGTACTTCTCAGACACGAGACCAACAGTCGTGTACTATGCAGCATCTACCTTCCAGCTCAAAGCTAATTGTAGAACAATGTCTGCCCTCCACCTCTAGAACAATCCAGAGTTCTTTTGGTGAAGTTCGTCCTCCTTCACCCGTCAATAGCTTACAACGGAACCGCCGACTACTCTCTGGTCCTCAAAGTAGTAATGACCTCAACAGTCCCAGCCTCGGTGACAATGATGGCTCTGACAGTGATTGATTCCAGTTGTCTGCCACAACAAATGGGGGTCCTGTCCCATTTTGTCTGTATAATTATTAAAGTTTGTAATAATTGCTAGCACATGGCAATAAGTGTGTCTTTACTTTTGTTTTTGCTTTTACTTTTGTAAAAGGAGATTCCCTCTTATCTCCTTATCTTGTCGGATTTACTTTTGTATTATTGCTTTGCTTTTGTAAAGTAGATTCCTTTGGTGGGTCCTGTCCCAAAGGTATCCTATGTTTTCTCTCGCCTATATAAGAGAATTCATTTCTCTTGTTTAGGAAGGATGTAATCCATTATCTCTCTAATCTAACTTAGAAGGGAATCAATGAAAATATCGGTTCACTCATACCTTTAGCGAGTATGCTCTGCACTTGCCTCTTATGAGGATCCTGTGCATCAGAAAGTTTCCCGATATCGACCATCATAGCTTAAATCAGTATAAGAATAGAGTACCGGACACTGTTCTCCCTGTTGAATAGCCATGGAAGGCTTGAGTTTTGGGAGGTATGTGTTGAAGTACTACATTTAGATACTGGCTAAGAGCTATCAGTGAGTCGGTAGTATATCGGCTGTAAACCCGATTGTGCGAGATATTGATCTGTTCTAAGTCAGATCTGGTATAACAACGCCACGTACTCCGCGCCACAAGAATCACTTTGTAGATCATATGATAATTCTGTTCTGCGGTGGAGAATTTGCCACTTGCATGTGCACAGAAGTGTTCTTTTCCATTTACTTCTTCAAGAAGGATGGCACTCCAAAAGAGGCCGCTGGCGTCAGTTTGTAGGATTCTTTTTCCGGTGGATGGGATTTTAGTGGTGGTGGATTCTGGGCAATCTTTTTTAGTGCAGCAACAGCTGTATCTTGGGTAGGACACCAAGGAGGAGGATTCTTTTGTACGATGAGGGACAGCTGGCTAGCAGAACGGAGGTAATTTGATCCCTAAAAACTGTTGAACTCGTTTCTTGGTGAAGTTCGACTGAGGGAAGTGTAACAGTTCTTGGGCTATGTGTGGACCTGGTAAGTACCACAATTCTAGGAAATTTATGGAGGACTGGGTCAGAATACCTTTTGGTCGGAGAGCATAATCTCATAGGGTTTGAAGGATGTCATGGAATTGGGCTAAGAGAAGTTCATGGGCCGTGGGTTTTTTGAGAACAGGAGAATCATCTATATAAACCAGTGAGCTGTAAAGAATGGGCTAAAAAATTTTATCATGGCCTTTTGAAATAGTGAAGGGGCTACCTTAAGCCCAAATGGCATGACACGCCATTGGTAATGGGCGTTAGGTATGTAGAAAGCGGTTTTGGGCCGGTCATCAGGGTGAACACCAAGTTGCCAAAACCCGACTTTGAGGTCAAATTTGGAAAATACCTTTGCATCCTGAAGGTGAACAAAAAAAGATTGGATCATGGGCAAAGGAAACTTATCATCTCTAAGGAAACAGCTTAGGGGTTGGTAGTCAATAACTAGTCTTTTTTTTTCCTCGAACCTTTTTGGACCTTTTTTCAACATAAAAGACTTGGCAAGCCCATTGAGAGTCTGTGGGCTCAATAAGGCCTTGCTGGAGCAACTGGGCACATTAGGGTGAGTTGCTTTGGTTGGATTAAGATCTTCATTAAGCTTAAAGGGGAGCTTAATAAAGAAATCTGGATTTTTCCAGAGAGGAAAAAGATGGGTGAACTGTGTATGAGAATCAGCACAAAATTTTAATAGTTTCTGAGAAATGGGCTGGTAGGATGGTACTGCATCAGATAAAGAATACAAACGGAGAACATTTGTATAAGCCTTGTATTACTTTTTGTACAAGATACCATCTGCAGTGATGTGAATCTTAGAGGCTTTAGAAAGGAGGTCAAAGCTAATAAGCAAATCTTTGTTGGGTAAGTCTGATCCAATGAGTTTGGACCAAAGGATACAATTAGAGAAGAGTTGGATTCCTATTGGGTTTTTTGTGATCAAGTGAGTCCGAAAAAGTTGACCATTTGCGGCTCTAAAGTATTCATGATGAGTGGTCCAGAGATGAGCAGGAAGAATAGAAGTATGAAGCATACTCCTTTGAGAGCCTGTGTCAATGAATCCAATGGCAGGAACTGGTTTTTCATACTTGCTGGGGACGATGTTGGATTTATTGAAAGGAACAGGAGGCTGTCAGTGAAGCGTTCAGTAGACAGAGGACAGCATTGTTGGAAATGGGATGACACTTGTGAACGAGATCTCGAGGGCTCTCTGGCAGACTTTCTTTTGGGATTCACCGATGAAGGTTTCATAAATGGTGCCAAGAACAGAGGCAGCATTTGGAAATTGGATGACCTGTAACTGTCTGTATTCTCCAAGACTATCCCACCAATCTCGGAGTGAACCCAAAAACCGGGTTGCGAATTCTCTGAGGACAGTTGGAAGATCAGTATCTGGTCTGGTCAGCTGGAGATCAATCCAGGCAGAAAATTCTTGAATTCTAGCAGGCCATTTGATGCGAGGAACATCATCAAAAGTGAACCAGGGACCATTTGATGGTTTGGTGGAGGCAGGTTGTTGTGGTACATGAGGGATATCATGGGGAAGATCCTCAAAGTTGAGAGGATCCTCAGTGGTTTCTTCAGGAGGTGTCATAGGAGCATCCGGGTTTGTGTCTACCATGAGAAGTCGGGAAACATCAACATAATCTTTTTCAGAATCAGAAGAGGATTCTGTTGGTAGAGTGGATGCATTAAGGCTTGAGGAATCAGAGGACTGGGCAGATAACTCTTCTTCAGAATCTTCATTAGGAGGAAGATTTGAAGAAAGCATATGCTGGGATAGCATATGAGTTGTGTAAGGATCTGCAGGTTGTTTATCTTTTTGGGTGAAATGAGACGTGTCTGGTGGAGGAGGAGTTGGCTCAGATATTGTAAGAGGAGGCATAGACACTGGTTTTGGAAATTGGGTGTATCCTGGAGAGTGAGGAGTATGAGATTGTTGTGGAGGTGCAGTATAGGATGAAGAGGCTTGAGTTGGTTGTTGAACCGGAGTTGGTTTCGGTTTTGGCACATACGTTGGAGCTTGAGGTTTTGATGGTTTTCGGAAGAGGGTAGAAGTCATTCCAAATACTTTGGAATAATCTGTAGGTTGTTTGGTTTGTGAGGGATTATAGAAAGGTTGATATTGGCTGAAAACTGGAGTAAAAGAAGGTAATTGATTTGTTGGTGGAAACAATGGAGGTTGCTTGTCAGCTTCAATTCTGGAAAGTTCAGCTTTTAGCCTTCTGATTTCAGCTTCTTTCTGGGTAAACTCAGGACCCCAATAGCTGTGTTGGATCATTTGTCTGAGCTCAGTATCAAGTTGTTGAATACGATTCTTTAGGCCAAGGCGGATCTGTTCAAGCCTGGAAGCCAGGTTGTCAACTTGAGATGAAGTGGCCTGGATCTGTTCAGTAACAGTTCCGATCTTTGAATCGATTTTCTGGAGCATATTGTTCTGAGCTAAGGCATTCTGTGTTTGCCAATTCAAGACTGTTTCAAAAGGTCTTGGTTCTTCAGGTTGGCCATTTGAAGCTATGGCTGAAGGGACATAAGGTCGGGAAACTGTGGATGTCTGTTGATCCACGGACTTTTCAAGAGCAGGAAATTGTGATGTATACGCTGGAGAAACCGGGGTAAACATATAGCAAGCCAAGGGTTGTGGCGGTGTTGGCAAAAGCGGAGGTAAGTCAGATCTACAAGGAGGAGCATAGGAGTGCTCAGATCTGATTATCTTCAAGGCTTTTTTGTAGATAGGCAAAGGAGGAGCAGGTTTTGGAGGTTCTGGAGGAGGAGGAGAAGGAGATCTGCAAGGAGACCGAGGATGGATGATTTTCTTTCCTCTTCGCCTACGGCGAGGTTCATCAAGGCAAGTACATCCTGGGTCACACATACCAGAACCAGGGACATCCCAGATGAAGTGACCATCAATCTTTGCAACATAGATAGGATGACCATCTTTGTCAAAAGAATAGATGGGTATTTTTTCCTGGGCATTTGGGACTGACTGGATCATTGCTGTAAAGGATAGCCTGGGAAGAGTCTGTTCTTGTTCTGAAGCCTGGGGCTGTTTGAAAGTCATGCGAACGGTTCCATCATTCCGTTTTTCAAACATAGCCTGTGAAGTTTGAATTGGTTGGGAGTTTTGGTGGAATTGCTCGTAATTCGTGAGCCATTCCAAAGGCATAAGCTTTAGGAGGTCAGGTTTGGAGATTTGCCTGGCAATTTGGATGATTGTGGGAGTAGTGTCTGTATCGGCCAGAATCATGACTGTATCTGTGGAAGTGTAAGGAGTAGGCAGATCAAGGGCATGATTTTGGAGACGGTAGACCAGCTGATGGTGCAGAGTTTCCATCTTAGAAGTGACAACTTGTTCAGCTCCTTGGAGTTGGATCTGAACCTTTAAAGCTGTGGGCAAATTTGGATCTTGCAAGGATAGGTTGAAATTTGGGTAGAAGGTGATCAAAGCACTACCGGCATGGAGTGTTGTGAGGACTGTACCGATAACGACATGTTGGTAGTCTTTGAATCTGGTGTCTAGAAGTGCTAGACGAGCAGTAACCGGAAGACCTTTTCGGCCATGGAGAGTAAGGATGAGACGAATACCACCTAGGTGTAGATGAGTATAACCTTCTCGTTTCCAAGAGGTTATGAGCTCAGAAGGAATTTCTAAGGTGACATATTGCTCAGATAAGGTAGACTGAAGGGCACACTGATCAAGCTTAGACGACTGAATATATTCTTTGGGAGTAGGACGACGAGTAGAGATAAGAGTACGGATATTACGAACTAAAGACGTATTTCTCCTATACAAGGAATAGGGACTGATTAACGGCATAGCAGACTCACTAACTTGTGCAGACTCGGGAATATACGAATATTCTACTAGATTTTCTATTTTAGACGCAACTGACTTGGAACATGATGGAGGTAGCGACAAAGTAGACGATAAAGTAACAGGAGTAACTGATGCAGTATTGTTTGAGGTTGAAGCCATGTTTGGAAGTTCCTCTCTCAACGTTTCTAAGACAAACTCGTTAAGAATTACCATATACCACCCTCAGGAAGGACGAAACAGTGGCTCTGATACCATTTTAAAGTTGTCATATACCACCAAATGCGTCAGTACGATATACCGGACGATATACCGGACGATTTAGTGAACAATAACAGAACTTAACACTGACATTCTTCTAACAGTCTTACCGCTAACCCTACTTATTCACCTAAACAGCCATCTTAGGCACAACGGTGACTTCGGAATTGGGCTTAACTGTTTGAATCTGAGAGGTTAAGACTCAGGGAGCTAGTTCACAACGTTCTGATACACAGGATCCTCAGAGAGGCAAGTGTAGAGCATACTTGTTGATCAAAGATAGAAGATGAACTACGGAAGTTCCTATTAAGATAGTTGAGAGAGAGATGAGAAACTTAAAAAGCCATAAGGTAAGCAAACGTCATATATTATTGATTGATTTCTTCTTGCCTTGAAAGGCTTACAAGACCCCTTTATATAGGGGAGAAACCAAGCACACCGTACTTGACAAAGCAAGCACACCTTTTTAGAAAACATACTTATGAGCACACCTATTCTGATTACACAAGGAAGAAAACCACCCACGTATTAAGATGGCACACCTTTGGAGACAAAAGGAAAGGAGGAGAACATTCCACGCGTTGGCACACCTTTAGAGACAAAAAGAAAGGTGGAGAACATACCACGCTAAAACCAAAAAAGGAAAAAGACAAGCACACTAATTATGACAAAGTGACAAAGTTATAAAGCATATGGATAAGACAGGACCCTTATCCAAGCAACAGAGAAAGCAACGGCTATGTTTGGCAAATTTTGATCTGGAAGGGTCTTTTTTCTTGAAGTAGCGATAGGACATTTTTGACCGAGGCTTGGATGAATGTTTGGTTTTGTATTTGGTGAAGTGTTTGGATTTTTTCAAGGAACAGTGACACTTTTTCTCATCTTTGCACTTGATCTGCAGATGAGGTTTTTTGCATGCACTCTTGAGAGGCTGGTTGTTCTTCATGAGATCTTCGAAGAATTCTTTTCGTTCACAAATCCGTTCTAAGCAGAAAAGAGCAAGTTGGTAGATCTTTCCCAGAGAAAGGTTGTCAACACTTAAGTGGAGTGTTTGCAACTGTCCTTGGAGGTCAGCTTGGAGTCATTGAAGGTAGAGTCATTGAAGCCACCGAGTTTGTAAAACAGGGTTGACATTCGTTTGAAATGATAATCTAGATCTTTTTGTTGTTGCGGTGGATTCACCAATGAAGGTTTCATAAATTGTACCGAGAACAGAAGCAGCATTTGGAAATTGTATGACCTGTAACTGTCCGTATTTGCCAAGACTATCCCACCAATCTCGGAGGGAGCCCAGAAAACGGGTTGCGAATTCTCTGAGGACAGACAGGAGATCAGTTTCTGGTCTGGTTAATTGGAGATCAATCCAGGCAGAAAACTCTTGAAGTCTAGCAGGCCATTTGATTCGAGGGATATAATCAAAAGTGAACCAGGGACCATTTGATGGTTTGGGGAAGATCCTCAAAGTTGATAGGATCTTCAGTGGTTTCTTCAGGAGGTGACATAGGAGCATCAGGATTTGGTTCTACCATGAGAAGGCGAGAAACATCAGCATAGTCCTTCTCAGAATCAGTAGAGGATTCTGTAGGAATGGTAGATGCATAGGGACCTGAGGAATCAGAGGACTTGGCAGATGAATCATCTTCAGAACCTTCATTAGGAGGAAGATTTGAAGAAAGCGTATGCTGTGAAATAGTGTACGGATCTGCTGGCTGTTTATCCTTCTGAGTAGAATGGGCAGGTTCTGATGGAGAGGTTGGTTCAGTGATGGTGAGAGGAGGCATAGATACTGTTTTTGGCAGTGGAGTGTATGCCGGAGAGTGAGGAGAGTGCGTTTGCTGTTGAGATGCAGTATAGGATGAGGAGGCTTGGGTTGGTTGTTGTACTGGTGTCAGTTTTGATTTTGGAACATATGTTGGAGCTTGAGGTTTTGTTTCGAAAGAGAGTAGAAGTCATTCCAAAAGCTTTGGAATAATCTGTGGGTTGTTTGGCTATCGAGGGATTATAGAAAGGTTGATATTGACTAAATACTGGGGTAAAAGAAGGTAGTTGATCTGTTGGTGGAAATAATGGAGGTTGTTTGTCAGCTTCGATTCTAGAAAGCTCAGCTTTTAGCTTCTGATCTCAGCTTCTTTCTGGGTAAACTCAAGACCCCAATAACTGTGTTGGATCATTTGTTTGAGCTCAGTATCAAGCTGTTGAATACGATTCTTTAGGCCAAGGTGGATCTGTTCAAGCCTGGAAGCCAGGTTGTCAACTTGAGTTGAAGTGGCCTGGATTTGTTCAGTAACAGTTCCGATCTTTGAATTAATTTTCTTGAGAATATTGTTCTGAGCTAGGGCATTCTGTGTTTGCCAATTTAAGACTGTTTCAAAGGGTCTTGGTTCTTCAGGCTGGCCATTCGAAGCTATGGATGAAGGGACATAAGGTCGGGAAACTGCAGATGTTTTTTAAATCCACGGATTTTTTGAGTGTAAGAAATTGGGAGGAATATGCCGGAGAAACCGGGGTAAACATAAAGCAAGCTAAGGGCACCAAGGTGGATGAGCATAGGATTGCTCAGATCTGATAATTTTCAGGGCTTTTTTGTAGATAGGCAGAGGAGGAGCAGGTTTTGGAGGCTCTGGAGGAGGAGGAGATGGAGATCTACAAGGAGATCTTGGATGGATGATCTTTTTCTTCCTTCTTCGACGAGGCTCATTATCTTCTTCCTCTTCAAAATAATAATCATCGAGACAGGTACAATCTGGGCTGCACATACCAGAACCAGGAACATCCCAGATGAAGTGTCTATCTATTCGGGTAAGATAGATGGGGTATCCATCCTTGTCAAAGGAATGAATCGGCAACTTCTCTTGAGGGGTAGAGATAGACTAGATCATGGCTGTAAATGATAGTCGAGGCAGAGTCTGTTCTTGTGCAGGTGCTTGTGGCTGTTTGAAAGTCATTCGAACGGTTCCATCATTCCGTCAGGTTTGGAGATCTGCCTGGGAATTTGGATAATTGTGGGGATTGTGTCAGTGTCAGCCAGAATCATGACTGTATCTGTAGAGGTGTAAGGAGTAGGAAGGTCAAGGGCGTGATTACCACTTGTTCAGCTCCTTGAAGTTGGATTTGAACTTTCAAAGCTGTGGGCAAGTTTGGATCTTGCAAGGATAGATTGAAGTTTGGGTAAAAGGTGAGCAAAGCACTACCGGCATGAAGAGTTATGAGTAGTGTGCCGATAACGGCATGTTGGTAATCTTTGAATCTGGTGTCTAGGAGTGCTAGACGAGCAGTAACAGGAAGACCTTTTCGACCACGGAGAGTAAGGATGAGACGAATACCACCTAGATGTAGATGAGTATAACCTTCTCATTTCCAAGAGGTTATGAGCTCAGGAAGAATTTCTAGGGTGACATATTGCTCAGCTAGGGTTGACTGTAGTGCACACTGATCAAGCTTAGACGACAGTATATACTCTTTAGGAGTGAGGCGACGAGTAGAAATTAGGGTACGGATTCTAAGAACTAGAGACGTATTTCTTTTATACAGGGAGTACTAATCAGAGGCATGGATGACTCGTTAACTTGTGCATACTCGGGAATATAGGAATATTCTACTAGATTTTCTATCTTAGACGCGACTGACTTTGAACACGACGGAGGTAACGATAAAGTAGACGATAAAGTAACAGGAGTAGTAGATGCAATATTGTTTGAAGTTGAAGCCATATTAGGAAGTTTCTCTCTCAATGTTTCTAAGACAAACTCTCTAAGAATTACCATATACCACCCTCAGGAAGGACGAAACAGTGGCTCTGATACCATAAGATTGCTCCCATTACACCACGTACTATGCTACAGGTGACACTACCGACAATAGTAGCACTGATGGTGATGGTGATATGACCTATGACACAAGCTAGTCCCTTTGGACCACAAGAAGCTATTTAAGTTGCTGGACAGCTGTAGTCTGTGGGGGACCCCAGGGGCGAGCAGACTTTTTGAGCATTCGAGACAGCTGGCTTGTATACTGAGCAACATGTGGTAGGAAATCCCTGAGATAATTGACAATCCCGAGGAATTGCTGTATCTGTTTCTTGGGATCTAGGACGATAATGTCCATTTTCAAAGATCATTCCAAGGAACTCAACAGATGACTGGCCAAGCATACTCTTTTTGGCCGAGAGCATGATTCCATAAGAGTCAACAATTTGAAGAAAATGCATGAGCAATTTCTGATGGGATTCATGATCAGGAGAGAAAAGCAAGATATCATCAATGTAGATGAGGGCATTATGCAGAATGGGTTCAAAGATTTTGGTCATGGCCTTTTGGAACAGAGATGGAGCGATTTTAAGACCAGATGGCATAACAGTCCACTGGTAGTGAGCATTAGGAATACAAAAGGCAGTTTTATGTCTCTCAGAAGGAGAGATGCCTATTTAAGATCAAACTTAGAGAATATTTTGGCATCACCGATGTGGACAAATAAAGAGCCAATTTTTTGAAGGGGAAACTTGTCATATTTGAGAAAACCGTTTAGGGGCTGGTAATCAATGACAAGTCATTTTTTTCCAAGAAGGATTTCAGAACGTTTCTCCACATAAAAGGCCTGGCAAGCCCAATCAGATTGGGCTAGTTCAATAAGACCTTGGGCTAGGAGCTGGGCACATTCTGTTTGGGCTAGCTTTAGGTCAGAAGGTGTCATCTTAAAAGGCAGCTTAATAAAGAATTTTTCATTTTTCCACAAAGGCAAAGGATGAGTAAAAAGACTGTGGTTATCTGGACAAAAAGAGAGAAATTTGTCTTTGAGGGGCTGATAAGGTGGAGAGGCATCAGATAAGGTAAACATTTTTAGGACTGTAGTGTAAGGCTAAAACATTTGCTTGAATCTAATACCCGTGACAGTGATATGGAGTTTTTTGACAAGATGTAGGAACCTACGAGCTTAACCCAGATGGTGCAATTTAGAAAGAATTAAATACCGATGGGTCTTTTAGTGATGAGATGAGATTGGAACAGCACACCATTGGCAGCACGGTAGTATCTGGGATACTTTTTTGTGAGCCAGTGTCAAGGAAAACAATTAGGGGAACTGGTTTGTCATATTTAGATGAAAGAAAATGGATTTTGATGGATGGAGTTGGTAAGGTAGGCCGTATGGTATGAAGTTGGTGTATGGTAGGAACAAGAAGGATCTCATCATCACTTGAGGAAGATTGATCATGGATAGCAAAGGTTGTATACTCATCATATGTGTCTTGCTCTGTGTAACAAGACTCAATATCATCATTATTAGAGAGCATAGAGGAGGTTTGTAGGTGTTGGACAAGCCGAACAGCTTTGGCTGTTTTATTGGGACAATTTTTTACAAAATGACCTTTCTTCTTACAAATGTAAGAGCGACTACTCTTGGGTTTTCGGTATTGACTGAGGTCTTTTTACGGGAAGAATCTGTATGGCTTTGATTTCTTGAAGGATTTGGACCAGCATTTTTTAGAGTGTTTGCCTTTCTTTTTGGGTTTGCAGTCACAATGTTTATCTGGAGGACATTTGATAGAAAGGTAGGGCTTTTTATAGACTCCCTTGAAAGGCTGCTTCTTTTGGATCATGTCTGTGAAGAATTCCTTTTGTTCGCATAGTTTTTGAAGACAGGCCACTGTAAACTGATAGATTTTGCCGAGAGCGAGATTGTTGATTTCCAGATGATGGACATTCAATTGTCTTTGTAGTTCTGGCTGTAATTCTTTAAGAAGAGAAACAACAAAGACATGCTTCAAGGATGGATCATTAAAGCCGTTAAGCTTGTAATAAAGTGAAGACATCCTTTTATAGTGGAAATCAAGATCTTTTATCTAAGGAATTGCTCATAAATAAGCCCAATAACAGTAGGAATATCTGGAATTTGCATGAACTAAAGCTGTCGGTAAGGACCGAGACTATCAAACCAAACCCTTAAAGATCCTGTAAAATGAGAACTGAATTCCTTGAGGGTGGATTGAACTGTTGCACGAGATCTTAACATTTGTACATCAATCTAGGCAGAGAATTCTTGAAACTGAGCATTCCACTTAGGTCGGGGAATGTCGTCAAAGGTGAACCAAGGGCCATTAGATGGCTTAGGGCTTGAATCAGGAGGATTCTGAACTGAAGGAACATAATCTTCAGCTACTTCTTCCATAAGGAGTCTGGAAGTGGGATCATCATAAGATTAGGAGGATTCTGATGCAGATTCAGAGTTGGATGTAATTTGTTCCAGGTCAGCACTGTGGGATGAATATTGGTGCAAAGGTGCTTTATCTTTAGAGGTGAGGTCAGGTTTGTATTGAGGAGAATCAGGTGGAGCTGGAACTGGTTCAATAGGAGTTGATGTTGGTTCTGTTTGATGTGCAAGCTGCAATTGAGGTCGCTGATGTGTTGATGAGGTAGGTCGAGGAATAGAGGATGAAGCCTTTTGTCTGTGGGCAGTAGTTGCGGTTGAAGACAGCAATAAGAGATAAGCCGAAGAAACGAGCATAGTCAAATGGCTGTTGGTAACTGCAATTTGAGCACGAACCTTTTCACAAGTATTCTTTTTGCAAATTTCCCTTGCATGTCCCTCGTATTGCAGGTCCTCACCATGAACTTGTCCACATCTTTCCCTCTGTCTTTTCAGATGAAACCCATCCTCCTCAGGTTCAAACAAATTCAGGTCTCGTCATCAAAGAAGAACGACCAGACGGCACTGATGTTCTCTTCCAAGATTCCCAAGACCCTTGGGAAGAGTTCTTCTCTCTTCTCCCTCAACCGAGTCTCAGCAGCACTTCTCAAATCCAAACTCACCAGTCTTGCACCATGCAACATCTGCCATCCAGCTCACGCCTCATTGTGGAACAATGTTCTCCTTCTACTTCAACAGCTATCTCTCTAGGCCAGACACGTCGCATTCCTCCCACTGATGTTTCCACTTTCAAACGTGGCCCACACAGCGACAACGACCTTAGCAGTCCCAATGATGATGTTAGCGATTGATTCCAGCTGTCTCCTATGCACAAGTGGGGACCATGCACTCGATCTTCCTACTCCTCACACCACCACAGATACCCTCATGATCTTAGCCGACACTGAGACTATTCTTACCATAGTCCAGATCCCTAAACAGATTCCCAAATCTGAGCTCCTCAAGCTCATGCCTCTTGAATGGCTTTCCAACTATGAGAAGTTCCATAAAAACTCTCAGCCTCTCCAAACTACAGAAACTCTCAGCACAGTCAAAATGACTTTCCAGTCTCCTACTGAACCTCTCAGTAAGACACCGTCCTTCTCCTACACTGCTATGATCACTGCAGTCAACCATCCTCAGGAAAAAGTCCCTATCCATCACTTTGGCTCAGATGGCTATCCAGTCTACATCGACAAGATAGATGGCCACTTTATATGGGATGTTCCAGGCTCAAGCATGTGTGATCCAGGCTGCACCTGCCTACAAGACTACTATTCCTCTGACGAGGATGAAGATGAACCAAGAAGGCGCAGAAGGCGCAAAAAGAAGGTGATCCATCCTACTCCTTGTAGATCTCCTTCACCACCTCCTTTGCCTATCTACGACAAAACCCTCAGGATCATCAGATCTGATCCCTCATACAAACCCTGCAGATCAGAGCTTCCTCCTCTGTTACCTACACCACCTGTAGCAAACTGCTACATGTTTTCTACCTTCTCCAGCAATTATAACGACACCTTTCCTTCTCTTGAAAAGAATACCGATTCTAGAACCAAAATGGTCTCTCAACCTTTTATATCTTCACCTGTCACTCTTTCAGGACAGCATGAAGAACCTAAACCTTTTGAGTCTGTTCTCAACTGGCAATCCCAGAATGCCTCAGCTCAGAACACAGTGCTCAAACGCCTTGATTCCAAACTTGATCATGTCTCTACCCAAGTGCATCATACTTCAAAGAAGATTGATTCCATTGAAGCACAAATGGAACGCATCTACCATGATCTCAAGGCAAGGATTTCCCAGTTAGATACTGATTTGCATGCAATGATCCGAGATCGGTATTGGGGCCCAGAGTTCGACAAGAAAGAAGCTGAAATCAGACAGCTTAAAGCTGAGCTAGCCAGAATTGATGCTGATAAACAAAGACAACAGCCGCTGTTTCCTAGGTCTCCATCTTTGCCTATACCAACAGCCTCTTTCAGCACTTATCAGCCATTCTATTCACCACCAGCTCCTCAACCTTTCAATTATGACAGTTTCTTTGGCTTCTCCCATCATTCTAAAGCTTTTAAGCAAGCTGAAGCCAAGCAACGTGAATTCCAGAGAGCCGCTCCTCCTAAGCCAAGAAGGTCATCCCCACCTTCTTCATCTAGGCCTGTTCCTGCCCAACGATCTAGTCCTCCTAAACCAACTCCTCCAGCTGAACCACCTCAACCTCAGCCACCAATCTAAAGTCCTCCTGAGTCACCTCAGTATACACCCATACAACCTGTGCAAACCAAAGATAAAGCTCCTATGCACCAATACTCTCAGCAGATTGTCTCTTCTCCAGAACAATCAGAACCAGAATCAGAACCAAGCTCAGAACCTTCTGAACCAGCATCTTATGAATCAGCTTCATCAGATTCTCAATTTGTTGAATCTATTCCTGCTTCGTCAGATTCTGAAGCAAATTATGCTGATGTTTCAAAACTCCTCATGGTCCAACCATCTACTGGGTCAAATGAGCCTCAAACCACTGAAGTTCCAGAAACTCCTTCTCCACCACTAGAAGAAGAAACTGCTAACTAGTTTGCCCAACCAGGACAATCAAGTCAACAAAGCCAAGCAGAACCACCATCCAGACCTTCAAATGGTCCGTGGTTCACCATTGATGACATTCCTCGAAAACACTGGTACAACCGTTTTCAGGAAATGTGTGCTTGGATTGATGTCCAGATGTTACGTTCTGGTGCCAACAGTCAAAATGTCCTCAAAGAGTTTTGCTCAAGATTCACCGGTCAACTCAGAGATTGGTATGAAAGTCTTGGTCAATACAGACAAATGTCTTTCTGCCAACTGCCTATTGCCCATGCCATTTCTCATCTCTATGGGCAATTCCTTGGAGAACCCGGCACCGCAGCAGAACTTGCACGACGTGAGTACCACCAGATGAAGTGCTATTCCTTGTTAATGAAAGACTTGGAATTTCACTACAAGCACATGTCACAGCTTTATTACAAGCTTGGTGGGTACAATGATCCGTCCTTATGACATGTCTTTGTCGCCTCTCTACCTAAAGAGCTACAACCAGAACTTCAGCGACAAGTCAATGCTCATAAGCTCGACATTGGTCAACTTCCTCTTGGTAAGATTTACCAGTTTGCAGTTGCTTGCCTTGATAAAATGTGTGAACAGAAAGAGTTTTTCTCTGAACTGATCAAACGGAAAGAGCCCTTCAAATCAGCCTGCAAAAAGCCCTATCTTGCCATCAAATGTCCATCAGAAAAAACTTGTGAGTGTAAGCCCAAGAAAAAGGCCCATTTTTCTAAACACTTCCACAAGTCCAAAAACAAACACTCCAAAAAATCCAAAGGCCCATACAGATACTTCAGAAAAAAGGATCCAAGTCAGTACAGAAAAGTCAAAGGCAGCAGATGCTACATCTGCAAGAAAAAAGGCCACTTTGCCAAAAACTGTCCCAATAAGCCGGCCCAATCAGCCAGACTTATCAAGCATCTCTCCAATGCTGATTTGCTCTCTGACTCTGAAGATATTGAATCCTGCTTCTCAGAGCAAGAGGTTTATGATGAGCATACAGTGTTTGCTCTCTGCAGCAGTGATGAAGAAGATGATCCCCTCTCTGTTCCTGTGTACAAGGTACAACGTACTCTTCCTTCTTCTTCTCCTCTACTACTGCCTACTCCTTCTGTCAAGATTCAAATCCTTCCATCTAAGTATTCTACTCCCATTCCTGTCATTGGTTTCATAGATACAGGTTCTCAACGAACCATGTTAAATCCTTCCATTCTTCCTGCCAAATATTGGGAAAACCATACAGAATACTATAGAGCCGCCAATGGTGAATTATTCCAGTCCCATTTGATTTCCAAAAAACCCATAGGAATTCAATTTTTTTCCAAATTGTACTGTCTGGGTTAAAGTCATAGGCTCTAATCTCCCTGATAAAGATCTCCTCATAGGATTTGATCTCCTTCAGTCAGTCAAACGTCTCCAGATTACAGTTACAGGTATTCGATACAAACAAATGTTTCAACCGTATACTAAAGTTCTAAAGATGTTTGCTCTTACTAATGCTTCTCCATCCTATCAACCTTTCTGTGATAAACTCCTTCCTTATTGTCCCGAAAACCATAGTCAATTCATCCATCCTAAACCTTTGTGGAAAAATCCAGAGTTCTTTATTAAGCTACCTTTCAAGCTTAACGAAGACATTAACCCAACCAAAGCAAGCCATCCAGGTATGACACCTTCAGATCTTAAGCTAGCCCAATCTGAATGTGCAGAACTCCTAGCCCAAGGCCTCATTGAACCAGCCCAATCTCAATGGGCTTGTCAAGCTTTTTATGTGGAAAAAAGGTCAGAAATCCGTCGTGGGAAAAAGCGTCTTGTTATAGATTACCAGCCCTTAAACTGTTTCCTACAAGATGACAAATTTCCTCTTCCAAAAATCAATTCCCTTTTTGTCCACCTCAATAACGCCACTGTTTTTTCCAAATTCGACCTAAAATCAGGATTCTAGCAATTGGGTATAGATCCATCTGAGCGCCCCAAAACAGCATTCTGTATTCCAAATGCCCACTATCAGTGGACTGTTGTGCCATTTGGCCTCAAGACTGCACCATCCATCTGTAGGTAACAGAGGAGGAAGTTCTGATCTGCAGGGTTTGTAGAAAGGATCAGATCTGATGATTTTGAGAGCTTTGTTGTAGATAGGCAAAGGTGGTGCAGGTCTTGGTGGTTCTGGAGGAGGAGGAGAAGGAGATCTGCAAGGAGTAGGATGGATCACCTTCTTTTTGCGCCTTCTGCGCCTTCTTGGTTCATCTTCATCCTCATCAGAGGTGGAATAATCTTGTAGACAAGTGCAGCCCGGATCACACATGCCTGAGCCTGGAATATCCCATATAAAGTGGCCATCTATCTTATCAACATAGACTGGATAGCCATCTGGACCAAAGGAATGAATAGGGACTTTTTCTTGAGGATGGTTGACTGCAGTGATCATAGCAGTGTAAGAAAAAGACGGGGTTTTACTGAGTGGTTCAGTAGGAGACTGGAAAGTCATCTTTACAGTGCCGTCTGTTCTTCTCTGGAAAGAAGTTTCTGTGGTTTGGAGTGGCTGAGAGTTTTGGTGGAACTTCTCGTAATTGGAAAACCATTCAAGAGGCATGAGCTTAAGAAGCTCAGATTTGGGAATCTGTTTTGGAATCTGGACTATGGTAGGAATAGTCTCTGTATCGGCTAGGATCATGAGTGTATCTGTGGTGGTGTGAGGAGTAGGGAGATCGAGTGCATGATTCTGCAGACGATCAACAAGTTGGTGATGAAGAGTGGTTATTTTTGAAGTTATGGTTTGTTCTGCTCCTTGGAGCTGGATTTGAACTTTAAAGGTTGTGGACAGATTTGGATCTTGAAGAGAAAGGTTGAAGTTTGGGTAAAAAGTAAGGAGAACACTACCTGCATGAAAGAGTTGTGAGGATAGTACCAATTACAGCATGTTGGTATTCCTTGAATCGGGTGTCAAGCAATGGAAGCCAGGTTGTCAACTTGAGTTGAAGTGGCCTGGATTTGTTCAGTAACAGTTCCGATCTTTGAATTAATTTTCTTGAGAATATTGTTCTGGGCTAGGGCATTCTGTGTTTGCCAATTTAAGACTGTTTCAAAGGGTCTTGGTTCTTCAGGCTGGCCATTCGAAGCTATGGATGAAGGGACATAAGGTCGGGAAACTGCAGATGTTTTTTAAATCCACGGATTTTTTTAGTGTAAGAAATTGGGAGGAATATGCCGGAGAAACCGGGGTAAACATAAAGCAAGCTAAGGGCTGTGGTGGTGTTGGCAAGGTGGATGAGCATAGGATTGCTCAGATCTGATAATTTTCAGGGCTTTTTTGTAGATAGGCAGAGGAGGAGCAGGTTTTGGAGGCTCTGGAGGAGGAGGAGATGGAGATCTACAAGGAGATCTTGGATGGATGATCTTTTTCTTCCTTCTTCGACGAGGCTCATTATCTTCTTCCTCTTCAAAATAATAATCATTGAGACAGGTACAATCTGGGCTGCACATACCAGAACCAGGAACATCCCAGATGAAGTGTCTATCTATTCGGGTAAGATAGATGGAGTATCCATCCTTGTCAAAGGAATGAATCGGCAACTTCTCTTGAGGGGTAGAGATAGACTAGATCATGGCTGTAAATGATAGTCGAGGCAGAGTCTGTTCTTGTGCAGGTGCTTGTGGCTGTTTGAAAGTCATTCGAACGGTTCCATCATTCCGTCAGGTTTGGAGATCTGCCTGGGAATTTGGATAATTGTGGGGATTGTGTCAGTGTCAGCCAGAATCATGACTGTATCTGTAGAGGTGTAAGGAGTAGGAAGGTCAAGGGCGTGATTACCACTTGTTCAGCTCCTTGAAGTTGGATTTGAACTTTCAAAGTTTTGGGCAAGTTTGGATCTTGCGTAAAAGGTGAGCAAAGCACTACCGGCATGAAGAGTTATGAGTAGTGTGCCGATAACGGCATGTTGGTAATCTTTGAATCTGGTGTCTAGGAGTGCTAGACGAGCAGTAACAGGAAGACCTTTTCGACCACGGAGAGTAAGGATGAGACGAATACCACCTAGATTTAGATGAGTATAACCTTCTCATTTCCAAGAGGTTATGAGCTCAGGAAGAATTTCTAGGGTGACATATTGCTCAGCTAGGGTTGACTGTAGTGCACACTGATCAAGCTTAGACGACAGTATATACTCTTTAGGAGTGAGGCGACGAGTAGAAATTAGGGTACGGATTCTAAGAACTAGAGACGTATTTCTTTTATACAGGGAGTACTAATCAGAGGCATGGATGACTCGTTAACTTGTGCATACTCGGGAATATAGGAATATTCTACTAGATTTTCTATCTTAGACGCGACTGACTTTGAACACGACGGAGGTAACGATAAAGTAGACGATAAAGTAACAGGAGTAGTAGATGCAATATTGTTTGAAGTTGAAGCCATATTAGGAAGTTTCTCTCTCAATGTTTCTAAGACAAACTCTCTAAGAATTACCATATACCACCCTCAGGAAGGACGAAACAGTGGCTCTGATACCATAAGATTGCTCCCATTACACCACGTACTATGCTACAGGTGACACTACCGACAATAGTAGCACTGATGGTGATGGTGATATGACCTATGACACAAGCTAGTCCCTTTGGACCACAAGAAGCTATTTAAGTTGCTGGACAGCTGTAGTCTGTGGGGGACCCCAGGGGCGAGCAGACTTTTTGAGCATTCGAGACAGCTGGCTTGTATACTGAGTAACATGTGGTAGGAAATCCCTGAGATAATTGACAATCCCGAGGAATTGCTGTATCTGTTTCTTGGGATCTAGGACGATAATGTCCATTTTCAAAGATCACTCCAAGGAACTCAACAGATGACTGGCCAAGCATACTCTTTTTGGCCGAGAGCATGATTCCATAAGAGTCAACAATTTGAAGAAAATGCATGAGCAATTTCTGATGGGATTCATGATCAGGAGAGAAAAGCAAGATATCATCAATGTAGATGAGGGCATTATGCAGAATGGGTTCAAAGATTTTGGTCATGGCCTTTTGGAACAGAGATGGAGCGATTTTAAGACCAGATGGCATAACAGTCCACTGGTAGTGAGCATTAGGAATACAAAAGGCAGTTTTATGTCTCTCAGAAGGAGAGATGCCTATTTAAGATCAAACTTAGAGAATATTTTGGCATCACCGATGTGGACAAATAAAGAGCCAATTTTTTGAAGGGGAAACTTGTCATATTTGAGAAAACCGTTTAGGGGCTGGTAATCAATGACAAGTCATTTTTTTCCAAGAAGCATTTCAGAACGTTTCTCCACATAAAAGGCCTGGCAAGCCCAATCAGATTGGGCTAGTTCAATAAGACCTTGGGCTAGGAGCTGGGCACATTCTGTTTGGGCTAGCTTTAGGTCAGAAGGTGTCATCTTAAAAGGCAGCTTAATAAAGAATTTTTCATTTTTCCACAAAGGCAAAGGATGAGTAAAAAGACTGTGGTTATCTGGACAAAAAGAGAGAAATTTGTCTTTGAGGGGCTGATAAGGTGGAGAGGCATCAGATAAGGTAAACATTTTTAGGACTGTAGTGTAAGGCTAAAACATTTGCTTGAATCTAATACCCGTGACAGTGATATGGAGTTTTTTGACAAGATGTAGGAACCTACGAGCTTAACCCAGATGGTGCAATTTAGAAAGAATTAAATACCGATGGGTCTTTTAGTGATGAGATGAGATTGGAACAGCACACCATTGGCAGCACGGTAGTATCTGGGATACTTTTTTGTGAGCCAGTGTCAAGGAAAACAATTAGGGGAACTGGTTTGTCATATTTAGATGAAAGAAAATGGATTTTGATGGATGGAGTTGGTAAGGTAGGCCGTATGGTATGAAGTTGGTGTATGGTAGGAACAAGAAGGATCTCATCATCACTTGAGGAAGATTGATCATGGATAGCAAAGGTTGTATACTCATCATATGTGTCTTGCTCTGTGTAACAAGACTCAATATCATCATTATTAGAGAGCATAGAGGAGGTTTGTAGGTGTTGGACAAGCCGAACAGCTTTGGCTGTTTTATTGGGACAATTTTTTACAAAATGACCTTTCTTCTTACAAATGTAAGAGCGACTACTCTTGGGTTTTCGGTATTGACTGAGGTCTTTTTACGGGAAGAATCTGTATGGCTTTGATTTCTTGAAGGATTTGGACCAGCATTTTTTAGAGTGTTTGCAGAAATGGACTTTCTTTTTGGGTTTGCAGTCACAATGTTTATCTGGAGGACATTTGATAGAAAGGTAGGGCTTTTTATAGACTCCCTTGAAAGGCTGCTTCTTTTGGATCATGTCTGTGAAGAATTCCTTTTGTTCGCATAGTTTTTGAAGACAGGCCACTGTAAACTGATAGATTTTGCCGAGAGCGAGATTGTTGATTTCCAGATGATGGACATTCAATTGTCTTTGTAGTTCTGGCTGTAATTCTTTAAGAAGAGAAACAACAAAGACATGCTTCAAGGATGGATCATTAAAGCCGTTAAGCTTGTAATAAAGTGAAGACATCCTTTTATAGTGGAAATCAAGATCTTTTATCTAAGGAATTGCTCATAAATAAGCCCAATAACAGTAGGAATATCTGGAATTTGAATGAACTAGAGCTGTCGGTAAGGACTGAGACTATCAAACCAAACCCTTAAAGATCCTGTAAAATGAGAACTGAATTCCTTGAGGGTGGATTGAACTGTTGCACGAGATCTTAACATTTGTACATCAATCTAGGCAGAGAATTCTTGAAACTGAGCATTCCACTTAGGTCGGGGAATGTCGTCAAAGGTGAACCAAGGGCCATTAGATGGCTTAGGGCTTGAATCAGGAGGATTCTGAACTGAAGGAACATAATCTTCAGCTACTTCTTCCATAAGGAGTCTGGAAACATCAGCATAAGCTGATTCAGAATCTGATGAGGAAGTGGGATCATCATAAGATTAGGAGGATTCTGATGCAGATTCAGAGTTGGATGTAATTTGTTCCAGGTCAGCACTGTGGGATGAATATTGGTGCAAAGGTGCTTTATCTTTAGAGGTGAGGTCAGGTTTGTATTGAGGAGAATCAGGTGGAGCTGGAACTGGTTCAATAGGAGTTGATGTTGGTTCTGTTTGATGTGCAAGCTGCAGTTGAGGTCGCTGATGTGTTGATGAGGTAGGTCGAGGAATAGAGGATGAAGCCTTTTGTCTGTGGGCAGTAGTTGCGGTTGAAGACAGCAATAAGAGATAAGCCGAAGAAACGAGCATAGTCAAATGGCTGTTGGTAACTGCAATTTGAGCACAAACCTTTTCACAAGTATTCTTTTTGCAAATTTCCCTTGCATGTCCCTCGTATCTCTTTAGGTTAGTTGTTGAGACTAGTCAACCGCCTTCACTTCGATAGTCATCCTCCATTTCCATATCCTTTTGTTTTTCTAGCAAGCTGTCCATTCTTTTTGGGTTCAGGTTTGCATTAAGTCCCTCACAAGCTAAATTGAATTTGTCCAAAGTAGCATGAACAAATCCTTACATTACTTCTTTGATCTTCTTAGCTTAATACCCTGAGCACTCTGGATCACATTATTCCCCCTTTCCTCAAAAGCATTTGTCCTCGAATCTGAACCTCCACCAAAGGGAGAAAGGTCAGAAACATTAAATGTAGAGAACACGTTACCTAGAAGATCCACTTTATAAGCATTGTCGTTGATACGCTCAAGAATTTGAAATGGACTATTGGCTTGAGGGTGCAACTTAGATTTCCTCTGGGCTGGAAACCTCTTCTTCCTCATGTGAACCCAAACCCAATCACCAGGTTCAAAAATCAAACGTTTCCTACCCTTATTAACTTGAGTAGCATATTGTTCATTCTTCTTTTCAATTACCAACTCCACTTTCTTTTGACCATCTAAGCTAGCTCTTGCATCAACGAACAAAACAATCAAATCCATTGGAGTCAACGGATTAAAACCATAAACAATCTCAAGTGGAGAATAAGAAGTAGAAGAATGAATGCTCCTATTATATGCACACTCTATAAATGGCAAATAGTCTTTCCAAGACTTTAAATTCTTATGGTGACAAGTAGTAGAAAACAAGAGTTTAGTACCTAATTTACCCAATAATACCTTCCAAAAGTGACTAAGGAACTTAGCGTCTTTATCTGAAACAATTCTCCTAGAAAGACCATAGAGTCGCACTACCTCCCTAAAGAACAAATCAGCTATATGGGTGGCATCATCTGACATGGAATGAAATGTGCCATCTTGCTAAATCTATCTATGATCACAAAAATGGAATCTCTTCCCTTTCGAGTCCTAAGCAGCCCCAAAATGAAATCTATAGAAATATCTATCCAAGACTCGCTAGGAACTAGTAAAGGTGTATACAAACCATTCAGCAAAACCTTAGACTTGGCCTTTCTACATACAATGCATTTATTACATATGCAAATGACATTCTTTTTCATCTTAGTCCAATAAAAATGCTCATGCAATGTCTGTAAGGTTTTCTTAACCCCAAAATGACTCCTCAAGCCACCACTATGTGCCTCTCTCACTAGAAACTCGCGCATAGAACTATTAGGCACACAAAGTTGGTTTTCCCTAAACAAATAGCCATCATGCGTATCTTTATCACATGTAGCAAACACATCAACAAAATCAGAATCATTGGCATATAACTCCTTAACATACTCAAATCCAAGCATTTTCGTACTCAAAGAATTAAAGACCACATACCTCCAAAATAATGCAACTTAGAATCGTACTCGTTTATATAGAATGATGTAGGGAAATGTCTCAATGTCTCAATATCTCAATGTACTCTATCCAAGTAGCATGCCTTCAATTCAACTTACTTTGGTTCTTTAGATGCTTTAAGGATTCATGATCAGTGTGTATCATAAACTCTTCAGGCCATAGGTAATGCTGCCAAGTTTCTAAGGCCCTCACAAGCACATCATAGGTAGGATACCATAAAGCTACTCCAATCAACTTTTCACTAAAATAAGCAATGGACCTGCATTAAAACCACTCCAATACCTATTCCTAAGGCATCACACTCAATCTCAAAAGTGCGGTTAAAAGTAGGTAATGCTTGAACAAGTGCAGAACATAACCTTTATTTAAAATCAACGAATGCTTTACCCTGTTCAACAGCATTCTCCTTAAGAACATCAGTAAGAGGTGTGGTAGTAGTACTCAAATCTTTAACAAATCACTGATAAAAACTAGCTAAACCATGAAAGCTCCTAATAGCCTTCGTGATGCTCTTAGGTGTCGGCTACTCCCTAATAGCCCTAACACAACATTTTCCTTACAAAAAGCACATTTCGTATAATTAGCGTACAATTTTTCTTTCCTCAAAACATTTAGCACACATCGCAAATGCTTAAGATGCTCATCTAAAGTCTTGTTGTACACTAGAATATCATCAAGGTAAACAGCAACAAACTTACCTGTGCACATGATTTATTAATTTCATAAAAGTGCTAGGTGCATTAGTAAACTAACCATTCATACAATCCATACTTGGTCTTAAAGGCAGTTTTCCATTGCGAATTTGATCAAAGCCACTTTTTAAATCAATTTTAGAAAATAAATAGACTCCATGCAATTCATCTAGCATACCATAATATTATTGACGGCTCAGTAATTGAGACACATTCTCCAATTTCCATCCTTCTTTGGTACCAATAGCACTGGTACTGCACATGGGCTCATGCTCTCTCTAATGTACTCTTTGCTCATCAGCTCTATAACTTGCCTTTGAAGCTCTTTGGTCTCCTCGGGATTATTTCTATAGGCTGGTCTATTAGGTATGATATCTCCTGGTAAGAAATCGATCTGATGCTCAATAGGTCTAATAGGCATTTCCTCGGGAAACACATATCCAAACTCCTGTAACAAAGAAGTAACAACGCTAGGGAGAGGAGGGTTAGCATCATCAAATGTTAGATATGATTCTTTGAACATGAGCAAAACCAAGAAATGGCTTACTTTATATGTTTTCCTAATCTCACCCACTCCTGCAAAGAAGCTATTTTTCAGTCTTCCCTCCTTCTCACTCTTTTCTTTTCTTTTCTTTTCTTTCACGTTTGCCCTCACTCTCTTTCTTTTTCTTTTCAAAACTCTTGGCCTTGCCTCACAGTTCTTACATCCTTGACAAAGTTATATCTATTCCTAAATCCATCATGTGTCACTTTCCTATCATATTGCCATGGCCTCCCCAATAATAAATGCCCAGCATGCATTAGAACTATTTCATGAAGCACTTTATCACTACACTTTCCAATAGTAAATGATACCAATACTTGCTTATTAACCTTGACCTCTCCAAAATCTAGTAAGGCATGGGATGTGTTAGCAAGGGAAACCCTAACTTCTCTACAAGGGTAGCACTAGCTACATTGATGCAACACACTTTGTTACTCATAATGCATCTAGTATGGAAGATGTTCTCTCTCTATTGCTCCATGTCATCAACACTCATTTATGTACTCAAAGTACGCTTAGCAACTAGGGATTCACCTTTCACAGGGTATTCGACGCGGTCCTTTTTGAGGGTGGTATATGGTACTTCTTAGAAAGTTTGTCTTAGAGAACTGTTGAGAGAGACACTTCCAACCATGACTTCAACTTCGGCAAACACAACTGCGTCCATTACTCCCGTTACTTTGTCATCTACTTTGTCATTACCTCCATCGTGTTCAAAGTCCGTAGCATCTAAAATAGAAAATCTAGTAGAATATTCCTATATTCCTGAGTCTACACAGGTTAGTGAGTCTTCTATGTCTTTTGTCCCACTCCTAAAGAATATATACAATCGTCTAAGCTTGATCAGTGTGCACTCCAGTCTACCTTAGTTGAGCAATATCTTGAACTCATAACCTCTTGGAAACGAGAAGGTTATACTCATCTCCACTTAGGTGGTATTCGTCTCATCCTTACTCTCCATGACCGGAAAGGTCTTCCTGTTACTGCTCCTCTAGCACTCTTAGACACTAAGTTCAAAGACTACCAACATGCTGTTATCGGAATAGTTCTTACAACTGTTCATGCCGGTAGTGCTTTGCTTATCTTTTACCCAAACTTCATAGGAAGATCAAGGGCATGATTTTGGAGACGGTAGACCAATTGATGATGTAGAGTAGCCATCTTGGAAGTAACTATCTGTTCAGCTCCTTGGAGTTGGATTTGAACTTTCAAAGCTGTTGACAGGTTTACATCTTGCAAAGACAAGTTGAAGTTTGGGTAGAAAGTGAGTAAAGCACTACCAATAACAACATGTTGGTAGTCATTAAATCTGGTGTCTAGGAGTGCTAGACGAGCTGTTACATGGAGACCTTTTCTTCCATGTAAGGTAAGGATGAGATGAATACCACCTAAATGCAGATGAGTATGACCTTCTCATTTCCAAGAGGTTATGAGCTCAGGAGGAATCTAAGGTGACGTATTGCTCTGCTAAAGTAGACTAGAGGGCACACTGGTCTAATTTAGAAGACTGTATATACTCCTACAGAAAAGAGAAGTATTCTTTATACAAGACTCATAATAGAAGACTCATTAATGGCATAGAGAAGTATTTCTTTTATACGAAATAGGGGCTTATTAATGGCATAGAAGACTCATTAACCTGTGCAGACTCGAGAATATAGGAATATTCTACTAGGTTCTCTATTTTAGACGCTACTGACTTTGAACATGACGGAGGTAACGATAAAGTAGACGATAACGTAACAGGAGTAGTAGATGTAGTTGTGTTTGCAGAAGTTGAAGTCATGGTTGGAAGTTTCTCTTTTAACGTTTCTAAGACAAACTCTCTAAGAATTACCATATACCACCCTCAATCTGTACTAAGCATGTAGCCTCTAAGATAGAAAATCTTGTAGAGTATTCCTACATCCCTGAGTCAGCTCAAATCCAAGAGTCTTCTATGCCTCTCATCAGTCCTTATTCTCTGTATAAACGAAACACTTCTCTAGTTCGTAGTATTAGAACCCTTATTTCTACTCGTCGTACTAGTATAAAAGAGTACAACCAGTCATCTAAACTTGATCAGTGTGCCCTCCAAGCTACTACAGTTGAACAGTATGTTACCCTTGAGATCTCTCCTGAATTAATAGCTTCATGGAAACATGAAGGCTATACTCATCTTCATCTCGGTGGTATTCGACTCATCTTGACCCTCTATAGTCGTAAAGGTCTACCTGTTACAGCCAAGCTAGCCCTTCTGGACACCAGATTTAAAGAGCACCAGCATCCCGTCATAGGCACTGTACTCACCACCCTTCATGCAGGAAGTGCTTTACTTACCTTCTATCCCAATTTCAACTTCTCTCTGCAAGATGCTAACCTGTCTACTTCCTTAAAGGTTTAGATCCAACTCCAAGGAGCTGAACAAACTGTCACTTCTAAGATAGCTACCCTTCACCATTAGACCATGCACTTGATTTACCTACTCCTCAAACTACCTCTGATTCTCTCATGATCCTCGCGGATTCTAAGACTTTACCTACCATTGTCCAAATCCCCAGACAGATCCCTAAATCTAAACTCTTAAAAATCATGCCCACAGAATGGCTCACAAATTATGAGTAGTTTCATGAAAATTCTCAACCCATCCAAACCACTCAAGCTATGTTTGAAAAAGGTCCCCATGGGACTATTAAAACTACCTTCGTGCCTCCAAAGTCAGGTCAGCCAGAACAAACTTTGCCCAGGTTCTCTTTCTCAACCATGATCCAAGCAGTTCAAACCGGCCAAGAAGACATTCCAATTTCAGCCTTCAACTTAGAAGGATGGCCCATCTCTCCTGACAAAATTAATGGCCATTTCATTTGGGATGTTCCTGGTTTAGGCATATGTGACCTTGGTTGTCCATGCATCTATGACAATGATTTTGATGATAATGATAGTCCTTTTTGGACTTCTTGCAGATACCCTCATTCGCATCGTCCTGATGATTCTGAGTCACCTTCTTGTTTACCTATCTATGATAAAGCTTTAAAAGAGATCCGAAAGGAAAGAAAAGCTGACTTCTAGTATCAAATTGTTTCATTTTCTCCTCTTCTTCTACTTCCTACCAAACCCAATTCCCAGCTCTAGGAACAAAAACTGATCCAGTCACCAAAATAACCACAAAACCTCTCATCCAATCTCCCATTAGTCCTACAGGACAATTGGAAGAACCCAAACCTTTCGAGGCTGTCCGTAATTGGCAAACTCAAAACGCTCTAGCCCAAAATTCAGCAATTCAAAAGCTAGATTCCAAGCTCGATGCTGTTGCCACTCAAACTGCCTCTACTAAAAAAAGAGTTGATACTATCTCGACCCAGCTGGAACACAATTCAACCAAAAGGAAGCTGAAATTAGACGCCTTCAAACTGAACTAGAACGGATAGAAGCAGAAAAGAGACCACCTTCTCTCTTTGTTCCTTCTCCCTCATTGCCGAGCTATATGCCTTCCTTTAGTACTTCCCACTGATTACAACAAAATGTTTGGAATAACATATAAGTTGTTTCAACAGCACCCAATCCTAAACTGATTCCCAAGCCTACACCTACTGTTCCTCCAGTCATAGTAGCCTCCTCTTCTGAGACTCTACCATCACCACAGTACACTCCAGTTCCACTCACTTATCCAACCGAACCACCAGCTCTCCAAAAGGACAAACATCCTGACCTAGCAATACACAGTACGGCCTGCTCATAGTGCCAAACCTACCTCTGATTCTGATGAAAGGTAGATGCTGCATAGTACATGATTGGCGTACTTGATTGTCCTGGTTGGGCAAACTGGTTAGCAGTTTCTTCTTCTGGTGGTGGAGAAGGAGTTTCTGGAACTTCAGTGGTTTGAGGCTCATTTGATCCAGTAGATGGTTGGACCATGAAGAGTTTGAAGAGTGCATGGTTTTGCAAACGATACACAAGTTGGTGATGCAGTGTGGCTATTTTGGACCATTCTTTTAAACGCAAAATCTGTTTGTCAGGTAGCTGCTTGTTCTTGAAGTGGAGAATCTTTGGAAAAGCACAGTTGTCAAGTCTGACGGCTTTAACCAAATTGAAGAATTGGTCCAAAAGGAGTTGGTGAGACTCATAGGTTGGAGAGAACAAGAGAATATCATCAATATAGACAAGAGCCTGAGACAGAATGGGCTCGAAGATACGGGTCATGGCCCGTTGGATTTCCGAGTGGTATGATATGATTATTGATTTCCCGATAAGAAGAGATAAAGAAAGAGCTTCGCAACCATGGCGTCCAGTTCAAACTCAAGTGAGATTTCTCCTGTTACGTTATCTTTTACTTTATCTTTACCTAAATCCTGCACAAAACACTCTGCTTCTAAAATAGAGAATCTTATAGAATATTCCTATATTCCCGACTCTGCACAGATCTCTGAGTCTTCTATGCCTCTTATCTCTCCTTACCAGTTGTATAAACGAAACACTTCTCTTACCCGTAGTATCCGTACACTCATCTCTACCCGTAGACCTCATCCTAAAGAGTATGTCCACTCTTCTAAATTAGACCAGTGTGCCATTCAGGCTACACAAGCTGAACAATATGTCACCCTTGAGATTCCACCGGAACTCATCACCCAGTGGAAACGTGAAGGCTACACCCATCTCCATCTTGGAGGTGTACGCCTAATCCTTACTCTCCATGGCCGTAAAGGTCTTCCAGTCACTGCCAGAATAGCCTTGCTTGACACCCGTTTTAAGGAGTACCTAACATGCTGTCATAGGTACCATCCTTACTACTCTTCATGCCGGTAGTGTCTTGCTTACCTTCTACCCAAACTTTAATCTGTCTCTCCAAGACCCAAACCTATCCACAACCTTCAAAGTCCAGATCCAGCTCTAAGGAGCAGAACAAACCGTAACTTCCAAAATAGCCATACTCCATCATCAACTTGTGTATCGTTTGCAAAACCATGCACTCGATCTTCCTACTCCTCACACCACCACAGATACCCTCATGATCTTAGCCGACACTGAGACTATTCTTACCATAGTCCAGATCCCTAAACAGATTCCCAAATCTGAGCTCCTCAAGCTCATGCCTCTTGAATGGCTTTCCAACGATGAGAAGTTCCATAAAAACTCTCAGCCTCTCCAAACTACAGAAACTCTCAGCACAGTCAAAATGACTTTCCAGTCTCCTACTGAACCTCTCAGTAAGACACCGTCCTTCTCCTACACTGTTATGATCACTGCAGTCAACCATCCTCAGGAAAAAGTCCGTATCCATCACTTTGGCTCAGATGGCTATCCAGTCTACATCGACAAGATAGATGGCCACTTTATATGGGATGTTCCAGGCTCAAGCATGTGTGATCCAGGCTGCACCTGCCTACAAGACTACTATTCCTCTGACGAGGATGAAGATGAACCAAGAAGGCGCAGAAGGCGCAAAAAGAAGGTGATCCATCCTACTCCTTGTAGATCTCCTTCACCACCTCCTTTGCCTATCTACGACAAAACCCTCAGGATCATCAGATCTGATCCCTCATACAAACCCTGCAGATCAGAGCTTCCTCCTCTGTTACCTACACCACCTGTAGCAAACTGCTACATGTTTTCTACCTTCTCCAGCAATTATAACGACACCTTTCCTTCTCTTGAAAAGAATACCGATTCTAGAACCAAAATGGTCTCTCAACCTTGTCACTCTTTCAGGACAGCATGAAGAACCTAAACCTTTTGAGTCTGTTCTCAACTGGCAATCCCAGAATGCCTCAGCTCAGAACACAGTGCTCAAACGCCTTGATTCCAAACTTGATCATGTCTCTACCCAAGTGCATCATACTTCAAAGAAGATTGATTCCATTGAAGCACAAATGGAACGCATCTACCATGATCTCAAGGCAAGGATTTCCCAGTTAGATACTGATTTGCATGCAATGATCCGAGATCGGTATTGGGGCCCAGAGTTCGACAAGAAAGAAGCTGAAATCAGACAGCTTAAAGCTGAGCTAGCCAGAATTGATGCTGATAAACAAAGACAACAGCCGCTGTTTCCTAGGTCTCCATCTTTGCCTATACCAACAGCCTCTTTCAGCACTTATCAGCCATTCTATTCACCACCAGCTCCTCAGCCTTTCAATTATGACAGTTTCTTTGGCTTCTCCCATCATTCTGAAGCTTTTAAGCAAGCTGAAGCCAAGCAACGTGAATTCCAGAGAGCCGCTCCTCCTAAGCCAAGAAGGTCATCCCCACCTTCTTCATCTAGGCCTGTTCCTGCCCAACGATCTAGTCCTCCTAAACCAACTCCTCCAGCTGAACCACCTCAACCTCAGCCACCAATCTAAAGTCCTCCTGAGTCACCTCAGTATACACCCATACAACCTGTGCAAACCAAAGACAAAGCTCCTATGCACCAATACTCTCAGCAGATTGTCTCTTCTCCAGAACAATCAGAACCAGAATCAGAACCAAGCTCAGAACCTTCTGAACCAGCATCCTATGAATCAGCTTCATCAGATTCTCAATTTGTTGAATCTATTCCTGCTTCGTCAGATTCTGAAGCAAATTATGCTGATGTTTCAAAACTCCTCATGGTCCAACCATCTACTGGGTCAAATGAGCCTCAAACCACTGAAGTTCCAGAAACTCCTTCTCCACCACCAGAAGAAGAAACTGCTAACTAGTTTGCCCAACCAGGACAATCAAGTCAACAAAGCCAAGCAGAACCACCATCCAGACCTTCAAATGGTCCGTGGTTCACCATTGATGACATTCCTCGAAAACACTGGTACAACCGTTTTCAGGAAATGTGTGCTTGGATTGATGTCCAGATGTTACGTTCTGGTGCCAACAGTCAAAATGTCCTCAAAGAGTTTTGCTCAAGATTCACCGGTCAACTCAGAGATTGGTATGAAAGTCTTGGTCAATACAGACAAATGTCTTTCTGCCAACTGCCTATTGCCCATGCCATTTCTTATCTCTATGGGCAATTCCTTGGAGAACCCGGCACCGCAGCAGAACTTGCACGACGTGAGTACCACCAGATGAAGTGCTGTTCCTTGTTAATGAAAGACTTGGAATTACAAGCACATGTCACAACTTTATTACAAGCTTGGTGGGTACAATGATCCGTCCTTATGACATGTCTTTGTCGCCTCTCTACCTAAAGAGCTACAACCAGAACTTCAGCGACAAGTCAATGCTCATAAGCTCGACATTGGTCAACTTCCTCTTGGTAAGATTTACCAGTTTGCAGTTGCTTGCCTTGATAAAATGTGTGAACAGAAAGAGTTTTTCTCTGAACTGATCAAACGGAAAGAGCCCTTCAAATCAGCCTGCAAAAAGCCCTATCTTGCCATCAAATGTCCATCAGAAAAAACTTGTGAGTGTAAGCCCAAGAAAAAGGCCCATTTTTCTAAACACTTCCACAAGTCCAAAAACAAACACTCCAAAAAATCCAAAGGTCCCATACAGATACTTCAGAAAAAAGGATCCAAGTCAGTACAGAAAAGTCAAAGGCAGCAGATGCTACATCTGCAAGAAAAAAGGCCACTTTGCCAAAAACTGTCCCAATAAGCCGGCCCAATCAGCCAGACTTATCAAGCATCTCTCCAATGCTGATTTGCTCTCTGACTCTGAAGATATTGAATCCTGCTTCTCAGAGCAAGAGGTTTATGATGAGCATACAGTGTTTGCTCTCAAAGCTGATCCTTCCAGCAGCAGTGATGAAGAAGATGATCCCCTCTCTGTTCCTGTGTACAAGGTACAACGTACTCTTCCTTCTTCTTCTCCTCTACTACTGCCTACTCCTTCTGTCAAGATTCAAATCCTTCCATCTAAGTATTCTACTCCCATTCCTGTCATTGGTTTCATAGATACAGGTTCTCAACGAACCATGTTAAATCCTTCCATTCTTCCTGCCAAATATTGGGAAAACCATACAGAATACTATAGAGCCGCCAATGGTGAATTATTCCAGTCCCATTTGATTTCCAAAAAACCCATAGGAATTCAATTTTTTTCCAAATTGTACTGTCTGGGTTAAAGTCATAGGCTCTAATCTCCCTGATAAAGATCTCCTCATAGGATTTGATCTCCTTCAGTCAGTCAAACGTCTCCAGATTACAGTTACAGGTATTCGATACAAACAAATGTTTCAACCGTATACTAAAGTTCTAAAGATTTTTGCTCTTACTAATGCTTCTCCATCCTATCAACCTTTCTGTGATAAACTCCTTCCTTATTGTCCCGAAAACCATAGTCCATCCTAAACCTTTGAGGAAAAATCCAGAGTTCTTTATTAAGCTACCTTTCAAGCTTAATGAAGACATTAACCCAACCAAAGCAACCCATCCAGGTATGACACCTTCAGATCTTAAGCTAGCCCAATCTGAATGTGCAGAACTCCTAGCCCAAGGCCTCACTGAACCAGCCCAATCTCAATGGGCTTGTCAAGCTTTTTATGTGGAAAAAAGGTCAGAAATCCGTCTTGGGAAAAAGCGTCTTGTTATAGATTACCAGCCCTTAAACTGTTTCCTACAAGATGACAAATTTCCTCTTCCAAAAATCAATTCCCTTTTTGTCCACCTCAATAACGCCACTGTTTTTTCCAAATTCGACCTAAAATCAGGATTCTAGCAATTGGGTATAGATCCATCTGAGCGCCCCAAAACCGCATTCTGTATTCCAAATGCCCACTATCAGTGGACTGTTGTGCCATTTGGCCTCAAGACTGCACCATCCATCTTCCAACGGGCCATGACCCGTATCTTCGAGCCCATTCTGTCTCAGGCTCTTGTCTATATTGATGAGTCTCACCAACTCCTTTTAGACCAATTCTTCAATTTGGTTAAAGCCCACGGTATTATGATCTCATCCAAGAAAAGTGTCATTGGTCAATCCTCCATAGAGTTCTTAGGAATGATCATTGAAAATGGTAAATACCGTCCAAGTCCTCACATTGCCCAGGAATTACATCACTTTCCAGATGTCAATCTCTCTAAGCATCAGATACAGCAGTTCCTTGGAATTGTTAATTATCTCAGAGATTTCTTTCCTAAAGTAATACAGCACACAAGCCACCTGTCTGCTATGCTAAAGAAGACAGCCCCTCCTTGGGGTCCTCTCCAGACAACAGCTGTGAAAGAACTAAAGCAGCTTTGCCAAAAGCCGATTCCTCTCCATATCCCATCTGTCGGCCACCGCATTCTTCAGAAAGACGCAAGCGATGATTACTGGGAGCCGTACTGTTAGAACGCATTAATGGAAAAGAAAGCTACCGTGCTCATGCTAGTGGACAATTCAAGCCAGCTGAAAAGCATTACCACACAATGTTCAAGGAAGCATTAGCCGTGAAATATGGAATTCAAAAGTTCGAGTTCCACCTCATTGGCCAAGTCTTTACCGTCAGACTTGACAACTGTGCTTTTCCAAAGATTCTCCACTTCAAGAACAAGCAGCTACCTGACAAACAGATTTTGCGTTTAAAAGAATGGTTCTCGAGGTATGAATTCACAGTCGAACATATATCTAGTAAGCAAAATCTCATCCCAGATTTTCTCTCCCGACCTGCAAAGAAACCTCCTGACTCTTTGCCTGTTCTCATCACTTCCTCAGTTTCTTTCCCTCTCATAGCAATGGCAAATAACCTTCCAAACCATGCTCTTACTAAAAGAACATTTCCGAACCATGTCACTTTCTCCTCTCCTTATCATCTCTCGAGAGTCAACTGATGTTCTCCCTTCCTTCCACCCTGAACAAATGTTTCTCACCTTAGAAGCATTTAAACCTGTCACTGAAAACCAACTTTGGTTCATGTGGTGTCTCACTCTATGCCACAAAACTTGTCCTTCCTGTTCGTCCCACTCTCTGTCAGTTAAACAATCCTGCTGATGCTACCTCTCTGCTATGGACTCTCCTAGAATGGTTTTCTCCCATCTCCTAGTGGAGAAAAACAACTCACAGAAATTAGCAACCGCCAAAACCTAGATAATATTCCATCTCAAGAAGCCAATCTTCACACCTCTGTTTTCATAGTTCATCGTCCTTACTTCCAGCTATCCTGAAACCCTAATGTTTGGACTCAAGACCAAGTCTATGAATGGCAAACTTTTACCCATCCTTATCTCATCCATTCAGATCCCTACATCTCCAGAACTCTAAAACAGTTCCTCCAGTCTGTAAACCATGTAGAATCTGACAACTATGACATTCAACACACCTCCTTAGGTCCCCAACATGAACTTGTCCATATATTCCCTTCTGTCTTCTCAGATGAAGTTAATAAACCTCAAGCCCAAACCAACACAGGTCTTGTCACTAAAGAAGAGCGTCCCGATGGCACAGATGTTCTCTTCCAGGATTCACAAGATCCATGGGAAGATTTTATCTCCCTCATGCCACAGCCAAGTTTCAGCAGCACCTCATAGACCCAGGATCGCCAATCATGTACTATGCAGCATCTACCTTCCAGTTCAAAATTTATTATTGAACAATGCTTGCCCTCTTCTTCCAAGGTTCGACGTCTAAATGATCCTCTCTCTCCTATGGAAGCTCTCCAGTGTCATGATCGTGACCTTCAGGGTCCCAGAAATGATGATAATGACGACTCTGATTGATTCCAGTTGTCTGCCACAACAAATGGGGGTCCTGTCCCATTTTGTCTCGTATAATTATTAAAGCTTGTAATAATTGCCAGCACATGGCAATAAGTGTGTTTTTTACTTTTGCTTTTACTTTTATAAAGGGAGATTCCCTCTTATCTCATTGTCTTGCTTTTGTAAAAGTAGATTCCTTTGGTGGGTCCTGTCCCAAAGGTATCCTAGGCTCTCCTCTCGCCTATTTAAGAGAATTCATTTTCTCTTCCAAGGCAGACAGAGTTTTCACTTGTAATCTCTCTTGTGAAATACAACTATGGTTTGCTAATCTCCTCTTTCTTTCTTTATCTTCAATTAGAAGGGAATCAATGAAAATATCGGTTCACTCACATCTTTAACAAGTATGCTCTGCACTTGCCTCTTATGAGGATCCTGTGCATCAGAAAGTTTTGTACGATCCAGTTCTCAGCTTAGTTTCAGTATACATAAATATAGTACCAAACACAGTTCACCCTGTTGAAGTAGCCATGGGAATACCCACAACGGATTCTGAGAAAGAATACGCTGATGTTTCCAGACTGCTTATAGTCTTCAGATAGAGTAACAGGAGAAATCTCACTTGAGTTTGAACGGCTGATAAGTGCTGAAAGAGGCTGTTGGTTATGTTGTACCTTATACACAGGAACAGAGAGGGGATTATCTTCTTCATCACTGCTGCTGGAAGGATCAGCTTTGAGAGCAAATACTGTATGCTCATCATAAACATCTTGTTCTGAGAAACAGGACTCAATATCTTCAGAGTCAGAGAGCAAATCAGTATTAGAGCTCCTCAAGCTCATGCCTCTTGAATGGCTTTTGTAAAAGGAGATTCCCTCTTATCTCCTTATCGAAAACAACGGCTGTGTTTTGCTGAGCTGGATTTTGAGGGATCTTTTCGCCTGAAATAGCGATAAGATTTTTTTGATCGAGGTTTAGATGGATTGGCTGAACGTTTGGTTTTGTATTTGGTGAAGTGTTTGGATTTTTTCGTTTTGCATTTGATTTGTAGATGAGGTTTCTTGCATGCACTCTTGAGAGGCTGATTGTTCTTCATGAGATTTTTGAAGAATTCTTTCCTTTCACAGATGCGCTCTAAACAGAAAAGTGCAAGCTGATAAATCTTTCCCAGAGAAAGATTGTCAACGCTTAAGTGAAGAGTTTGTAACTGGCCTTGGACGTCTGCTTGAATCTCTTTGGGGAGAGAGGCAATGAAGACATGCTTTAAAGTTGAATCATTGAAGCCCCCAAGTTTGTAGAACAAAGTGGACATTCATTTGAAGTGATAATCGAGATCTTTCTGTTGTAGGGAACAACACTTCATTTGCATGTATTCCTTTCTGGCAATATCTAATGCTGCAGTCGATTCACCGATGAAGGTTTCATAAATGGTGCTAAGAACAGAGGCAGCATTTGGAAATTGGATGACCTGTAACTGTCTGTATTCTCCAAGACTATCCCACCAATCTCGGAGTGAACCCAAAAACCGGGTTGCGAATTCTCTGAGGACTAGTTGGAAGATCAGTATCTGGTCTGGTCAGCTGGAGATCAATCCAGGCAGAAAATTCTTGAATTCTAGCAGGCCATTTGATGCGAGGAACATCATCAAAAGTGAACCAGGGACCATTTGATGGTTTGGTGGAGGCAGGTTGTTGTGGTACATGAGGGATATCATGGGGAAGATCCTCAAAGTTGAGAGGATCCTCAGTGGTTTCTTCAGGAGGTGTCATAGGAGCATCCGGGTTTGTGTCTACCATGAGAAGTCGGGAAACATCAAGCATAATCTTTTTCAGAATCAGAAGAGGATTCTGTTGGTAGAGTGGATGCATTAAGGCTTGAGGAATCAGAGGACTGGGCAGATAACTCTTCTTCAGAATCTTCATTAGGAGGAAGATTTGAAGAAAGCATATGCTGGGATAGCATATGAGTTGTGTAAGGATCTGCAGGTTGTTTATCTTTTTGGGTGAAATGAGACGTGTCTGGTGGAGGAGGAGTTGGCTCAGATATTGTAAGAGGAGGCATAGACACTGGTTTTGGAAATTGGGTGTATCCTGGAGAGTGAGGAGTATGAGATTGTTGTGGAGGTGCAGTATAGGATGAAGAGGCTTGAGTTGGTTGTTGAATCGGAGTTGGTTTCGGTTTTGGCACATACGTTGGAGCTTGAGGTTTTGATGGTTTTCGGAAGAGGGTAGAAGTCATTCCAAATACTTTGGAATAATCTGTAGGTTGTTTGGTTTGTGAGGGATTATAGAAAGGTTGATATTGGCTGAAAACTGGAGTAAAAGAAGGTAATTGATTTGTTGGTGGAAACAATGGAGGTTGCTTGTCAGCTTCAATTCTGGAAAGTTCAGCTTTTAGCCTTCTGATTTCAGCTTCTTTCTGGGTAAACTCAGGACCCCAATAGCTGTGTTGGATCATTTGTCTGAGCTCAGTATCAAGTTGTTGAATACGATTCTTTAGGCCAAGGCGGATCTGTTCAAGCCTGGAAGCCAGGTTGTCAACTTGAGATGAAGTGGCCTGGATCTGTTCAGTAACAGTTCCGATCTTTGAATCGATTTTCTGGAGCATATTGTTCTGAGCTAAGGCATTCTGTGTTTGCCAATTCAAGACTGTTTCAAAAGGTCTTGGTTCTTCAGGTTGGCCATTTGAAGCTATGGCTGAAGGGACATAAGGTCGGGAAACTGTGGATGTCTGTTGATCCACGGACTTTTCAAGAGCAGGAAAATTGTGATGTATACGCTGGAGAAACCGGGGTAAACATATAGCAAGCCAAGGGTTGTGGCGGTGTTGGCAAAAGCGGAGGTAAGTCAGATCTACAAGGAGGAGCATAGGAGTGCTCAGATCTGATTATCTTCAAGGCTTTTTTGTAGATAGGCAAAGGAGGAGCAGGTTTTGGAGGTTCTGGAGGAGGAGGAGAAGGAGATCTGCAAGGAGACCGAGGATGGATGATTTTCTTTCCTCTTCGCCTACGGCGAGGTTCATTGTCTTCATCATCTTCAAGATAATAATCATCAAGGCAAGTACATCCTGGGGTCACACATACCAGAACCAGGGACATCCCAGATGAAGTGACCATCAATCTTTGCGACATAGATAGGATGACCATCTTTGTCAAAAGAATAGATGGGTATTTTTTCCTGGGCCATTTGGGACTGACTGGATCATTGCTGTAAAGGATAGCCTGGGAAGAGTCTGTTCTGTTCTGAAGCCTGGGGCTGTTTGAAAGTCATGCGAACGGTTCCATCATTCCGTTTTTCAAACATAGCCTGTGAAGTTTGAATTGGTTGGGAGTTTTGGTGGAATTGCTCGTAATTCGTGAGCCATTCCAAAGGCATAAGCTTTAGGAGGTCAGGTTTGGAGATTTGCCTGGAATTTGGATGATTGTGGGAGTAGTGTCTGTATCGGCCAGAATCATGACTGTATCTGTGGAAGTGTAAGGAGTAGGCAGATCAAGGGCATGATTTGGAGACGGTAGACCAGCTGATGGTGCAGAGTTTCCATCTTAGAAGTGACAACTTGTTCAGCTCCTTGGAGTTGGATCTGAACCTTTAAAGCTGTGGGCAAATTTGGATCTTGCAAGGATAGGTTGAAATTTGGGTAGAAGGTGATCAAAGCACTACCGGCATGGAGTGTTGTGAGGACTGTACCGATAACGGCATGTTG